>VZDJ01001247.1:17015426-17250200 GCA_008694505.1 Cyanoderma ruficeps
CCTCTCCTCTCCTCTCCTTTTTTAGAAGTCTTTATGAACTTTTTTTCTCTGTTTTGAAATTCATAAGTATTTATTATTTTCACTGTAATGTGGCTTGAGGTAAAGGTGGCATTAAGGTAACAGCTTGGTATCAGAGTTATCAGTCCAGAGAGGTTTAGCACTCTTGAAGTGGGTACTGAGAAACTCTGCCAAGTATTCACATCCCACCAAAGGTGCTGCAGCGCAGGCTGTGCTGGCACCCAGCTGAGGGAGGTGTTGCCCTCTGCAGTGACCAGCCATGTCCTGGGGTGCCAGGCAGCAAAGTGGGGAACACCTCTGAGCCACAGAAGCCTTCAGAGGGAATGTGACATTCCCAGTGAGTAATGCACAGATATTGGCTTGTGACTTCAGGAGCACTGGCAATATTCCACTACTTTGGGCTCCAGGCTTCACCTTCACTGTAGCATTGGGTGGAAAAAGGATTTTGGTGTGTGATAAAACACTATAAAACAAGGAAAAAAATCCTTTTTCAGTCCTAAAGTATGCCCTAGCAATGAAAGGATTGTGTCACCTGACCTACTTGTATGGAGAGGTTTGTGTTCTAGGTGCACTTACCTAGCAAGAAGTTTGGAGGAATTCCAATGAAACGGGGAATGTTGTGCAACATGCATGGTTACAATTCCCCACCACTTAGAAGATTCTTGTGTTTAAGCCATAGATCTGGATCAATTCCAGGCAATTTGATTTAAAATAAACATCCTGGATGCAGTGTGTCAGATACGAGCACAATATTGTTTTAGTCTTTCTCATTTCTCCCATGGGAATAATCATTCCATGAAGAAGGAAAGTGATCTAATGAGAGAATTAACTCAAGAGCTTTAACATTGAATTAGTCACAGCTGTCTGAGAGGGGAACCAAGGCGAACTCCACAGAGACCTCACTGCATTTTCAAGGAAGGAGGCCAGAAGAATACTAGGACTCGGATGGTCATCAAAACAGAGGCAGGAGAGATATGCTTTTAGGAGAGAGACTTTCTTCCCTCATTTCTCTGTGAAGATAAATCTCAGTAGTAGGGAATTGCCACAGCTTTATCTTGGAGATGTTGAAAGCTGCCAGACTGTTGAGGTCTGATCCTAACTGTCCTCACACTTATTTGAAGCAGATGATTGATTTCTTAGCTTGGGTCTTTTTTCACTGTAGTTTGGAGCTGACCTACAGCTTCACACTGAATTAGATCTCCTCTCTTAGGTGACTGTATCAAAGGTGCAGGAGATTTTTTTGCCAAAAGGAAAAATGAGTTGTGCTTGAAAATTATCAGTCTTCAGCCATGGGGGAATTCAGTCTTGTCTTTAGTAAAGTTTGGCAATGTTTCAAATTGTAATCCAAGCCCTAATGCTTTTTGGACTCTTTACTTAACTCTTCTTGTCTAAATCTCAGTCTTTCCTTGGATAATAAAGTAGAGCAAAGACAATAGACATGAGCTGTCTGAAGCATGTGGCATTTTTTAAAATAACTCCAAGTTATGCAAACCTTTGGAACAGAAAAAAAGGAAGGAAAATAACCAGAAAATGTGCATAAATTCAGCTGATTTCAGTCCTTTTAAATTATATAGTCATTAGATAAATCCCAAGAGCATGTTTGTTCTCCTAGAACATATTGCACTGGTGTTGACAGAGCTCGTGAGCCGATTTCATTGGGAAGATGGATAGAGTTAAACTCTGCCTGATACCCACCACATTCCACAGCCTGTGTGATGCAGTGGGGTCATTCCAGAAGCAGTGCCTCAGTGGAATGTGAGCTACGTCACCAACTCTGAGTAACTGTTAGTAGGATGTATGTAGGTCCTGCATCTGCTTGCTTGGTGAGTCAGGACTTCCAGGGCTCCACATACACTGAAGCCTTAAAAGATTAAACCTCCTTCCACCGTGTAACATTTCAGCTGTAAATGGCAGAGGTTGCTACTACACGTCCCAACTCCTTGGCTGCTCTACTGTTGCTTTGCCATGTATTTTCCTGGATAATTTTTTCCAATGATTTATCTTTCCTCATGCAAGCATTTTTCATCTCCTTTTTTAGAATTTCACTTTTGGAGGCTTGGTCTAGTTGTTTGGATAGAAAGATCATTTTTATTCTAATCTCATCCTTCAAAGTGCTTGCAAACTCTCGACTTCATTGTTTAGGAAAACAAAAGGGTTGTCTGGATCAGAACAGATCCTTAGGGATTACTAACAGAAGATCTGTCTAACAACAACAAATCACAGTAATCTTTTGATATATTTTTAAGCAAGTATTACAGTGATTTCATTTGCACTTTGGTTTTCTCCAGTTGCTTATCAGAATATTATATCAAATGTTATCAAAATCTTAAAAAGCCAGATCTATTGCTCTTTGGGCTGGTTGTTTCTCAGCAAGCAAATTAGTCTGTTTGACATTATTTGTCTTATATAGTGCAACAATTATTTTTTGTATGATTTCATTATTCTTCAAGATCCATGCAAATGCATTGTTTAATAATCTGTTTTGGACACTCAGGCTTTTTGCACTATTTTATTTCATAAGAGCCTGGAGCATCAGACTCAATGATCTTAAAGGTCTTTTCAAACCTGGACAATTCTGTGATTCTATAATTTTTGCATAATGATTTCTGCATAATAATTAACATAATAATTTTTTCTGAGGTTTATCTTACAAAGTGCAGCTCCATTCGCAATGTGAAAAAGACTACAACAGAACTTGTCTGTGCTAGTCCTAGTTCTGCAATACTTGCAGTGATCAGATAAGTCTCTTTTCGACTCTCTCCCACTAACAGCTTCTCACTACTTATTTTCCTCCCAGATATATTTTGAAGATTAATGAATATTTATAAAATGTTTTGAGTGAAGCCTGCACAAGAAAAATGCAACAGAAGTTGAAAATTTAATAATTACTGATGTTTATTATTTTTTAAAAAGGAAGACTCTATGGCAATCAATATCCATGGAGATTTATGAACCATAAAAATAGAATGAGAACTGTAAAGGTACTACAGGAAACTGTGGTCTGAGAAAGAAAGCCTTGCAATGGCACAAGGAACAGTGGGCAAGTTTTGTTAATAATACTTGCTATTGAAATATATGCTGGATGAAGCATTTGTATTACAGAAGTACAATGGAATAGTTTTCAGTCTGCAAGTAATTAAGGATGAGGTTCATCATCATCATAAGTAATATTCATAAAGCACTAGGCTAAGATAATATATACTAAAGAACTCTAACAGCTCTGTCATGAGAGGTCGCATTTGTAAGCAATCCTGGCATGTCAGTGAAATTTCAGAAGACTCACAGTATTCTGCCAATGTTCAAGGAAAGAAAATTAAATAAACAGAGCAATCAGGATGACCCAGCTTTGCTGGTTAACATGACACCAGGTCCAAATAGCACAGTACAAAAGTTGATTCCTAGCCAGGTTGTAAATAAGTCAATAATTGGCAATAATTTTAATTTTTATCAACACTGTCTTGTTGATAAGTCCAGTTTAATTTATTGATAAGGGTTTTAAATCTGTTTCCTCAGATTGGTGTAGGAACATTTCCCCAACCTATTTCCCAAATCATTTGACTACCATTGTGACATCTGAATAAATATCTTAGTCCAGTCTAGTGTCACTAAATACGGAGGCATTTCAGTGGTTTGGGTCAGTGTGGCTCCAGAGGCAGGACGTGCTTTTGGGCTGTGATGCATAGAGACACCCACCTAATCAGACAGCATTAGCTGGGGATGTCTGCAGCCACCAGTAACTTGGATCTTTCTTTTCCCTGGTTGCCTTCACAGGGTATTGCTGTGATCTACTTTTTAGCCATTTGTGTTATTTTTCCTTTTGCTTTATCCTAGTCTTTCTGTAAATGTAAAATATCCACTGATAGCATTTCTGAGTATCACAAAGGTTGTTTAGGGTGTAAATTATATACTGTGTATATAAAGCAATTAGACAGAGCAAATAGTGGCTTAAGAAGATTGGCATATTCAGGTGAAGTTTTTGTAACAGAAGTGAGTGCAAAGCAATGAGCCTGAGAACTAAGATCACTGTTCATACCTCTGGGACCAGGAGCTTTAGAGTGGAAAACTGTCCCCTAGGGACAACTGAGAAGTTGTTGAATTTTTGTCCTAGAAAAGAGTTGACCTAGAAGAAATATGGTAGCTCTGTAAAATTATTTGGGTCACTAAAGAGTTAAATGGTTTGCCTAGGGTGCATCATGAGTCAGTGGGAAAGTTATGAATAGGAGCAAAATGGTCTTTCTTGGTCCTTTTTCTTGCTATAGGACCCAATGTTCTTCAAAAGCATGCAATAACCAGTTTTATGGGTTATCCTGAAACTAAGGCATGGAGGAGTTGTTTGTTGAGAGAAGTTTCAAGAGTAATTTAGTCAGAGCAAAGAGAATAAAGTGGAATGGGAAGAAAAAGAGCAGAGACACAGGCAGAAACAATTGTACTCTACTTAACAGAAAACAAGAAGAAAATGTTTGTCCATAATGATACAGAAAAAGTTGGTGTTACGGCAGTGAGAGGGGATAATGAATTCTTGAATTTTGAGCATAGCAAAATAGAACCCAGTAAAATTTCTGCTCTGATTCAGGTGCAATAAAGGAGAGGAAAGAACAGAGTTAGTGAAATAGAGGGAGAAAAGGACTGTCAGAGCTTTACAGAAGACTAAATTCTTATTCTTTCTTTTCTAACAGCAGAACTGACAAATTGAGTTAGCACAAAATATAGATGTGGCAAAGTATCATTCTGAAAACAATTCAATGCTGGTAGGAATTAGTCCATTGTTAAGTGTACTGAGAAGCTTGTTGGAAGCAGAGCATGACCTAATGGGTTTAGCATTACTATTGCAGCTGTGTGAAACCATTCCAATAAATAAACAGCTCAGTGAAGAAAGTATGTCAGATTTTTAAGATTCTCCCAGTTAAACAGGATGTGCCAAGTCATTGTTTTAACTGTGGAACAGATCCTTAAATGCTGAAGGCAACCAGATCCTTTGGAAGCACCAAGATGATGCTGATTTTCACAATTTGATAATGTGATCCCCAAATTCAGCCCTTCTCATGGTTTCTGTGGTGATGGCTTTGCAAAAGCCTGTACAGAAAGGCACAGCCTGTCCACTCTGCAGTGGTGTCAGAGGTAGTATGGATGCATAACTGAAACCAGGATTTCATTTCTCTTTACCTGACAAATCCCTATGGGACTGGTGCAGATTTTGTGTTTAGTTTGACTGTAACAGTGATGCTGGGAAACAGAATTACTGATGGGAGAAACCTGACTGGAGCTGTCCCTGACACTGGTTTCTCAGAGATTATTATGTTTGGAATAATTCAGTGGGAATAATTTCACTCAAAATTATGCTTGAAACTGATATTGTAGGAGATTTCTCTACTGCTTTTGCTTAAGGTAAAAGCCCTGTGCAACAGACTGTGTGTGGTGTGTACTGACAATATTTGGATCCAGGGATTTATGTAGTACACCATAAAGCCCTGTTTTTAAAATTCAAAATAAATAAATTTTCAGTGGTTAGCAGCCAGGCTCCCTGACCTATTTCTGCCTGAAGATTTCTTCTTTATCTGAGCAGACCCAGGCTCAGAGGAACTTGTGACAGGAGTGCTGTGTGCCTGTGCTAATGAAGTGTTTGGGTTGAATATCTGGTGCATTACTGGCAGGCATGACCTTCCAGAGGTCTCCAGCTCTCACTGTTCCACCTTAAGTCAGCAGGGGCTGCGTGAGTCTCTTCTCTTTGAAAGTCAACCCCTAGATGTTTCCTTCAGGCTTGTAGCTGTTCAGTTCAAGTCACAAGATTACACCTGTGCTAGCCTGTCTGGAGCTTTGTGATGCAGATGCAAAAACATCAGAGAAAGATTAATAGAACCAGCCATTGATTTATTATGTTCTAGAAAGGAAGGGATAAAGCAGGCTGGCATGATGCCCCAAGCCCAGCCTCCACGATGATTTCTCTTGTCTTGACATACATCCACTAGCATTTATCTTGTCTGTTCACCTTTCTTTTGCTTTAGTTTCTCAAACTTCAGGAGTTTATTTTGGCAGGCATACTCCTCACTGCTGCTGCTGCTGCTGCTTGAGCTTTCCTCTGAGCTTTCCGAGAGGAGATACTTGATTGCAATCGAGTCCTTCTTGTTCATTTGCAAGCAGAGGCAGGAGGATTTGCTCACCTTAAATGACTCCCCCCACATACTCTGGCACATGTCAGTCCCGTTTGCGTACACCTGTGTGTCAAATAAGAAATACCTCAATTACATTTAAATAGAATTGAATTAGCATCAGTTTGTATCAAATTGATAAACATTTATCACTTTTTAAAAATTGGTACCAGGTTATAAAAACATTGTCTGGAGTCATTTACTGTCTTGTTTTATGCTATGCTTTGTCTCTTCTGAGATGTCTGAAAATGTTACCCAGTCCCACAACTGGCAAAAGTAATTGGCCTGTTTTGAGAGCAAGTGGTTACACAAAATGCAGGGATCAACAGCTGCCCTTTGTTTCCACCCTGGGGCTGACAGCCCAGCAGCTCTCTGGGGCTGACAGTTAAAGCTGTGTGTGAGAGCCTTTACAACTTGTAGCATGTCAGGACACTCTGACATGCCTTGAAATCTGAGTAGTGCTGAAAGTGCCAGACGGTGCTTTGAATATGGGAATCTTTTTATTTTCAGGCCAGAGACAGCCCAGTGGAGTCACAGCTCCGAGGGATCTCATTGTGCCTGCTGCAATGTACCTCATGGCCGGGCAGGACCTCACAGGCAAAGAGAAGAGACAAAATTTAGCAACTGCTTGAAGAAAGTAAGTTTTTGTCAAGCTTCCAAAGTGCTTTTTCCAGTGGAGCAATGGCTTTTCTGGCTCAAGAAACTGCAAATTGCAGCTTCTTGTACCCTTATCAAGTGAAGCTGTTCTGTTCTTCATACTATAGCATTTTCTAAGTCATGTGTCATAGGACCTGCCAACCACACAACAAAGAAACTGTTTGTTTGCTGAGCTCACATTGTGACAACTTTCTGCCTGCCCAGCTTGAGTTTGTCTAAAGAATATTAGCTTAAGAGTTATCATGTCCAGACACAAAGCAGGCAGTATGTACACTTTATCTTGCCTGCATTTCTCCCATGTGTTTGTGGCTGAAGTTCAATCTTTTCTGTTTCCGAAAAGGAAGCTTCAGGTACTCCCAGCAGCAAAGCTAAGAATGAGATCAGGGATGGGAGTGGTGGCAGGAGTAGAAGCCTTGAAATTAAGGAGTGTTAAAACTGTGGGCAAGGCACTGGGCTTTGTTGCTGACTGTTTCACCTTGACCATGTCACCAGCATCTTTCTGATGGAAGCTTTGTTTTATCTGTAAAAGTAGTCCTTGCCCGTGATGCCGATTCCCACAGCGTTTATCTTACTGCTGTAACTCCTGGATGCTCTGCTGGTTTCCCACCATTACCAGCTCATACAAAGATCTGACACTGTCAGTCTCAGAGCAGTGCCTGTCTTTGTGTTGGGATAATTCTGCATGGAAACTGTTCTGTGTGCAAAAAAACCCCAAAAAACCAACAAACCAAACAGATTTAAGTCCATTATACAGAAGTGAAATTTGGTATATGTAGTCCGTTTTCTGCTCCAGGTATTTTTGACAAGGTTTTTCCTGTGTCCCCATGTGCAAAACTACGTTGACTTCTGCCTTAAAAAACCCATCCTTTATGAATAATACAAAGTCCATTTCAAATAGCCCCAAAGACTGTATAGTCTGTAAAACATTTTCAGCTCATACCATCTCTAGCCAAGGCTTGCACCATGAATGCTGAAGGTGTTGAAGAACGAGTATGGAGATTGGATGATGCACTGGGAGCAGGGTCACAAAAGGGAAGCTCCTCCATCTAGTTCTTTTGTTGCGTTCTCAGGGCAGGCAGATCCTAGCTCTTTCTTTCCAATTTTTACTGTGATTTTCAGTAGCGTTATATATTTTCTTCCAGCTCCTGTGCAGTTCTGAATTTCTACCTGCTTTTAGCTAATCATTCCAGGAAGTATTAAAGCCTCTCACATAGGTTCATTTAGGTCTTTATGCAAGAGACATGTATACACTCTATACTTGTGTCCCACATGTTCTTTAATGTGTTTGTGCTTTTCTACTTGCTAAATTGGTAATTTCATTTTGACCTTCTTTCTAATTCTGCTTAAAGAGCAGAGAATAATCAGAATGCTGCAGCAAACACATGGAGCACACAGCCTGTTTCCCCGACATGTCCCTAAATTACTGTAAAGGATTCTGACTCTTTAGGTTCTTGGAAAATGTCCTAGTCTGTGCATTAACATTGCTTGGGGAGCACCCAGCTGGGAGAATAATGACAAGGCTAAAACTGGCCATGGTCAGTTGTGCATCCTTAATATTCAGCATTTGTTCTTTATTCAGCAGTTGTCCCAAATGGGCCTTAGAACCACTTGCATATGTCACATGTACAGCTGCTGATTGCTCCTCTGTGTGAAAAAAGTAACTGTCCTGATGTGTGAGAACCCTTCCATGAGTTGAGTCCAAACCAAGGCAGTCTTATGTTTGTATATCATGTAATTTTCATATGGGAAATGTGTGGTTTTTAGTTTCTCTGCAGAAATTTCATCTTTATGCTTACTTACCATGCAAGCCTATTTTTGGTGAAAAACATGGTTAGTTTAGGGTGTGGTTGCATTTAGTTAAGGAATAGCTGTGCCTGGCTTCAAGTGATAAGACCTCCAAATTTGCTGCATGTTTTTCCCTTCAGATGGTATATTTTCTTTAAGAAATAAGTGCAAGGGAAGTCAAGGTTAAAAACTCCTATCTCTGCAACAGGGACAGTTTGAATTCAGACTGGAGATTATTTGCAGAGATTATAATTTTGTTTTTCACTTCATCTGGAACTACTGATGATTTAGCGCATCTGGGAAATTAATCTGTAAGTTTCCACAGCCCATTTGTTTTTGGCCACCTTCCCGAGTCTGCTGATTAGTGTCATTTTTGCAAGGCAGACAGCAATCCAGCACTAACTGGACTGTGTCCTCCACTTATATCAGTTGCTGAACTGACTTCTGGAAGTACATGCACTTGAATTGAATTCAAAATAATAAATCTTACTACCAGTCCCTAAGCACTTCACCTAAATTTTGTTTTCTTCTTCAATTTGGGCAGTTTTTCATGGACTCAGTGAAGTTCAACTGTTAAAAATATTCAAATACACTTTTGAACTGTATTATATCGCTCTGATGCTAAACTTACTTGAGTCAATAGAAAAATCCTACTTCACTCTGGAAAGGTCTGTAGATCAGGTTCCACGTAAACTTGCTCCTGTAAGTCTTGTCAGGTCTTGTCAGTTCTCATTTTATACACTTTTGCTCATAAAATTAGTTATCCCAACCATTAAACATTCTCAGAAAGATGGGATGGAGAAGGACAAGGTAAAATAGAGAAAAGGGCAAAATAGGCAAGAACACCTTAAAAATTCCCCAGTGGTTTGGGAATTTACATTCCAATTAAAAAAGACAGAAGTGTGTAGACCCCCATATTGTGTAAGGAACTTTATGAAATGCATCTTAGTGTCTCTATATGAACAAAATTCATTTATCTTTTACTTTCTAAATCCCACTGGGTTAAAATATCAGGGTTTCTTGGAGTTTCGTTTCACAAGTGGAATGAATAGTGATTAATGAAATGTATATCTATCTAAAGTGAGTTCTGTGCATAAAAATGAATGTTGGAAAATTTGTATACTTTAAAAGTCTGATGTAGGAATGGCTTGAAACTGGTGAAGTAAAAATAATTCACCAATGGCATTTTACTCCTATATATTCAGGAAAAAGAAAAAAGAACTCTTAATGTCATATTTTCTGCTTCAGTTGATCAGGTTTTCTTACCTCACGGTATGGAATACATTTACTCTTACAATGGTTTTCTCCGCTTTGATCCCACTCCCAGTCTGTCAGCCAGTTACGAACACATATGGAATCATCCTTGCAGGCTTCATACCTTCATGGAGATAAGTGTGGAAGATAAAGTTACTTCTCTCACATTTTTCATTGGACTCAGATTCAACTCAAAGAGGTGTCCAGGGGCTCTGTTAGTAGCATGTGTGATTATAGTGCAGCTTAGCAACAGATCTTCAAGCAATGTGCACATTATCTTAGCTTGACATGTTCATAAACTCCAGGCTGCCCAGGAAAACCTAAATTCCCGTGAAAACTAAACAGTTCACTCTCTACCTTTTATACTGACAGGCTGAGCAAAGGGCTCACGTTGTGGGTGTTTTCTGCTTGGTTATCTGATGTTACTGAGTGGAGGAAATCCTTGGAGGGAGGGAGTTTCATGGATGCTGCTGTTCAGTATCATAACAGAGCATAGGTATGCTAAGGGTGAACTGTCACTTGAAGGAGATGTGGGGAAAGTTTGCATTTATGAATTAATATGGGACAAGAAGAATGATGTTTCCCAGGCAGGGGAGTTGCTATGAGGAATGTGCACTGAAATAAGGAAATTCCACAAAACCAAAAATAATATAAACTATTAGGCTGTCAGCCCTAGAATGACATTTTCAAACAAGTTAAAAAGAAAAGTAAAGATAAAAAAAAGTCCTGTAGGGTATAGGTCTAAAATCTTAAATTTTAAGTTATTTTTAATTTGTAAGTGGTAATGTAGAAAAAAACCCCTATAAATGGCCTGGAATGAGTAGAGTTCTGGCTGGCTGACGTGACGAGAGATCTCATGACTTACCATTATCCTACATCATTTTCTCCCTTCACTTCTCTTTTATGTTGTACTTTTTGGCTCTTACTTTTCTTAAGGACTGCTTTCTGCAAATCAGTTAACATCTACTTAAATTTAGTCTCATTGGTTCGTAGGACTATTCATACCAGTAACTGAGAGTGCCAAAACAATGAGGCACAGCTTCCAGAAAGTTAATGCTTAGCATGGTGTTTGTAATTAGTGCCTTTGGATAGATTTTCTGTTTGTCATTTTTAATCTTCAGGGTCATGTTTCAAAACTATTTTGATATCACGAGGGCTGCAGCCTTACATTTCTAAATGAAATATGTGGATTGTCATGTGGTCATGAGAACGATGAGAACTGGACATTGCAGTAGATTTGCAAATGCAGAAAGGTCAGAAGATGCATATCTGCAGTATCTTCACACTGGTTTTCTGGGCTTTTTGAGGGAGAAAGAGCAACAACAGATGAAAGGTAACCAGGGCCAGAACAAAACAGCTCAGGGTCAGCAGACATGTAGTCTCAGTGGGCTCATCCCTGGATCTGCTGTCAGAGGTAGGGGCTCTGCTGGAAATAGAGGCTAAAATTGGAGAAATTAATATTCATGGTATACATCTGGTTTCCTCAGGAATATGAATAAAATATATTAATTAAAGTGTTTATTTTTTTTCACCATTATTTATTGACTTGTCAGATGAAATGCTTCCTAATCATGATTATTACCTGACTGTGGTTTGTTCTATGAGCGCGTGACAAGGTGTAATTCCATTGTTAGGAGCTTTTCTTTCTCCCAATGAAAGTAATTATGAAGTCGAGTTTATGAAAAGTCATGATTTGTGAAAAGTCTGATTTCTGCAATCCAGAAACCCATAAGCTGTTTCTTCGAACCTTAACTAAATGTGAGAAACATAAATACTTGAAAGATCCTCCCTGAACATATTAGTTCCCTATGTACAATGAGCAGGATATTTTTATTTGAAAGCCTTTTTCCCTGTATTTTTTATAATTATCTTTTTTATAGGACACAGGGCCCTTTCACAGGTGAATGAGAAAATGACTTGTATATTGGGCTCTTTCAAAAGCAACAGTTTAAGGACTAGTGAGAGCAAGGAATCCTAAAACAATAGGAAGAAAAGGAAGGCCCCAAGCTACTCAGATGAATTTCTTTTAAATTAAGTCACTGCTCATTCAGAATACTCTGCACATTTCTGGCCACAAAGACATACAGTATGCAGCAGGCACATTCACAGTATGTAGAGAAAGTAGGTCACATCACCAGCAGTGCTACAGCATGCTAAAGGGACTCCAGTGAATAGAACATGAAAAAATGTTACTTTAAATCACCAGAAAGAGTGGGAATTGTGTCCAGGTTCTTTTCTAGCCTGGGGCCTTAAGCAGGGTGAGGGAATGGGTTTGACACTGGCATTAGGCAGGCACACAGACCAGCATGCAGGGTAATGGGCCATCAGTACATTTTTTATTCAGGCCAGGCATCTGTGACGCCAAAAGGAGCAATAGATCGTTGCTCAGGACTTGTTTAGAGCAGCTCCTCTCTCTGCCAGGAGACTCTATGCTGGAAAAAGGTCAGTGTTCCTGGGCAGCAGCTCTCAATCACCCACCATTCTTTACAGCAACAAAAGTTAAAAGTGCTGTTTACCTGCAGATTCTGGCAGTGCCCAGGGAACACTGAGGATTTTGCAATGTAATATTGACCCGTGATCTACACTTTGGTATAAATCTCATATGCACTAAAGCTGCCTTAAACTAGTTCATAGATGGAAACAAAACTTACAGCACACATTTTCTTTTATCTTTACATTTTCTTTTGATATAACAGCTTAGTAAAGACTTTTCATGCTGCTTGTTTTGAGACGCATTTGTTTGAGATACTGGTATTCTGATTTTGCCCATCAGATCTATTCTAGAGCTCACTGGGAATTCCAGTGCTTTAATATCCAAATGCAATATTTGGTTATTGGTTCTGAGCTTTAAGATTCAGAGCACTGAAGGAAATTCAAGGTCTCAGTCTTTATCTTCAAGGAGGTCAATAATCTGGATTCAGTTTAGAAGATTACAAAAAACTTAGCAAGGAAGACTGCACATGACAAATCTGTTCCTGAGGCACATGTAGTTTCTTGACACAGAAATGAAATTCACTGCTAGAGAAACCTCTAAGAAAACTAAGAAGCACATCAGCCTTCCTCCCTCACTTCCATTACAAATCCAAGCTATGCTTCTTGTTTCCTTCACTGGCACAAAGCAATGGAGACATATTTGAAGAAAAATCCTACCAAAATTCTGCAGTGCATACATGACTTTGCCCTTGGAGTGAATGGAAATGGATCCACATGTCAATAATACTCAAGTTGTGTAAAGCTTAGGGAAGCAGGGCAGAGAGCAGCCCAAGAGAACCCTACCATGCTCTGTGCTCTGTATTTTCTGTGCCTCTAAGAAAAGCTCTTTTATAACATTTTTAGAAGTATTGTAATGGTTTTCCATGATTTTCAGAGCGGCCTAAGGGATCCAGACATTCACAGTCCATTACTTTCATGGAAAGCTAGCACTTATAATCATATGGTGTGAACAGAGCCTGTGGTGTTTGTGCTTCACACACACATTCAGACAAGTTCCTCCAGTGACTGGGCACAACATTCATAAGGTGCTGACTGAGTTTATGTGTCCCATGGTGATGTTTTTAAGATCCAACATGTCAAAACAGGAGAGAGAGAGAGGGAGGGAGAGATATATGCTGGATAAGTACCAGTGGAAAAATCTCAGTACCCTACATGGATATAATTTTCCTGCCCCAAGACTAAGGACAGATGAGTGCTGGGTTGTCCCTCCTCGTGCCTTGCACTCAAAAAATAATGTGATTCTCTGATGCTATGTTTTGGGAAACAAAATTCAATGCTATTGTGCTGCTCATTGCTATTAAGAATTTTAGCATTAGTTGGCTGCAATTTTCTCTGATATTCAGGCTTTTAGAAGAGATTTTAGAGAGTGTGATGGTAGAAGGGATAAGGTCAAGGGTGAAAAATTAAGGAATGAAGCTAATTTGTTACAATAATTAGTTGAAATCCCATGAGTCGATGTCTTTCCTGGTTTTGTAGTGCATTACATACATACAAAACAAATGTATCATATAATGATCAAGTATTCAGATTGAAAATGCTAATTGCATAAATGTTACTTCACAGACATGGGCTTTTCAAAGGGTGGGCAGGTCCTTGCTTCTGCCAGTGCCTGTCAGCGTGGCAGGAGCTCCTCTGTCACAATGCCACTGCACTGCATCCTCCCCCAGAGCAGGGCAGTGCTGTCTCCGAGTCACTAAACTCATCTCAGTGTCTCCCATCCTGCATTCACAGCCTGTGTCATTATTGTTTTGGGTGCAGTAGCTTAGCAGAAGGAAAAGCAGCGACGCAAACAAGAATTTCATGAGCAGAACAAGAGAAAAGGTGGTGCAACACCACTGAATCATGGGCATATTAAAACTAAATAAAAATGCTTCGATTAAAAAGCTGAACCTACCAGTCATCACAAAAGCTTTGACACAATGGAACAGCTTGAATAGCAGCAGTGTCATTGGGATGGATCCAGCGAGCAGCATGTGGGGAACACCGGTAAAAACACTCAATTTTCTTTGTGAAATCTTCACAGCTGTGGTGGATGAGAAAAGCCACAATAAGCCAGTTTCTGAGCATCAAGGCTACAGCCTTAGTTTTCTAGGCCTGCTTTGATGTGGATGAAATACTACAGATTAGGAGAAAAACAGAAAAAGCATCCTTTGGCCCTGTTAATGCCTAAGTTTGAAACTCATTCCTCTGGCATTGTGTACAGACACTGACTGTGCAATTACCACAGCCAGCTACAGCACAAATGTTTCCATGCATATTTCAGCCCTATTTGTGTAAGCTTTCCGTAAACTTTTGAGGCCTTGAGTTTTCCTGGCAACAATGATTCCAGGCAATAATAAAATGTAGTTTAAAACTATAGCATAAGACTTTGTCTGTGCTGTAGCCTCATGGTTTCAGTAATCTTTAGATTTTCCCACAGCCCAGCTGAAGTTACTTAAAATTGCATACTGTGCTGCTCTCCTGGGAGTGGCAGGCAAGAGCTGTTACTTTTTCACATCTGTTTTTGCTTAATTGTTTTGTACTTTCATCCCTTTATTTCTATAGGTTGCCATGTTTCACAGCTTAAATATCTAACGGGGTACTAAAAATCTTAATTAAGGAGACATTTTTCATGGTTACAAAACCCACATGACTACAAGAATTTTTATTCTAAATTTTCAGCCGTTTCATTTCTGGACTCCTGGGCTTTTTTTTGGGTGAGATTTAATAATCTAGTTGATGTGCTTTCTAAACAAAGGAAGAAGCCTGGTCTGTATTCATTACAGATCACTCTCCCTCGTGGGTGGTGGTTGGAGAGCTACAGAGGTGCAGGGTAGTTGTCACCTACTGGATTTATGACTGGTTTGCATTGCTAGATCTGGTTCTATACTGAAAGCAGATTTGAAAAAAACAACCTTATCTTGGAAAAAAATGGCAGAAATGGTGTAGATTTAGGGGATTTGTGGGTTTGTGTGAGAGGAGAAGAGTCAGAGGTTGGTCAGGTGTAAAGAAAAGGTGATGGGAACTAGGCTGGGTGACATAATCTCTGGGGTAACCTAATGTCCACCAGCAGCTGGTGGCTGCTCCAGCCCAAATCTGTGGAACCAGGACAGAAAACATCAAAGCTGACTTACGATTTACTGAGCTGCCCACATCTGTTCCAGTAGCTTTTGCTTACTTTAATTACTGGGGAATGAGCCAATTGCTCTGTGAAGTCTGCATAGCAACAGGAAGCTGTTGGGAATAAAACAAAGATCTTGCAATAAGTGCTCCTTTTTAACACTGTACTTGGAAGACACAAAATGTAAGATTAATCTGGTTGGAACCGTAATATGATAAAGTCTCTTAGTAACTAGAAGATTTACTCAAGCTCTAACAATTTTGGAAGTGAAAGTGGCAGTGTAAATGTTAGGTGAGGTGGACTGGCATAAACAGTGCTTTGTGAAGTTGTGCCCAGCGGGTCTCAAGAATTTTACCAGTGTTCTGCCAGATGCCACATCCTGAGGGATACTAACTTTGAAAACTACCAAACAAAAAAAAAGAGTCGAAGAATTATAATAAGTACTGTACTTTGCTTACAGTAGAATTTGGTGTCTGCTACAATTAATTTTTATACTTAATTACAATAAACCAAAATAATCTTTGTTGTAAACATTTTTAAGCAGATAGAACTACAAGACAGGAAAACTGTATCAGAATTTTGAACAGAAAATAAATTAAGCCAATGAGAGTTTTACAGCTGACTTCATTAAGAACCAGAATCTCACTCTTGGTTTGCATGCAGCAAAATGCCAATGAAGGAGGTTTTTCAAATACAATGTATACTGCATCTTATATATTTTTGAGAAATTAGGGGAACTGCCAAAACAATTAGTGTGTACAATGCTGTATTTCTTGACCACAGTGGGAAAAAATTAAGTCATTCTTACATTTAGAGTAGAGAGTGCACTCTTGCATACTTGGCTCAGGACTTGGCTTCAGTTTTTGGGTGTCCCCTTCCAGACATCCATATTTTTGGCAGGTGGATGATGTTATGACAGCAAAGAGGGTGACAGCAAACCTCAGCATTGTTCTTCGGCTCTTTTTCCTGTATGGAGAGAAGTCCTTGTTGACATCCTTTATTTCTAGGAGAACCCATAACATTAAAAGGAAGGACTGCGTTTAAAATACTACATATATAGTCAAATAAAATATACTCAGCAAAGATGCACACAGAAATACTAAGATACATTCTCCCTTCCTGTTTGTTTATAACAGAACACTTACCCTTCTGTTGCATAGTTCTGAGGTTTGGTGGCAAGTGATAAAAGTCATCAATAATTCAGGCTATGTATGAAAACATGTTATAATTTTCAGTATTTAAGAGAATTATTTTAAATTTCTTCCACTGACCTGAATTATTTTTTAATTCTTCCAAGAGACACTTGTATGTTTCACTAGTTTTGAAGAAAATATTGATTAGTTCTAAAACCCGAAGAGTTTTTTGCACATCTGGAAATTACACAGTAAATACAGCTCCAAGATAGTACTGTTCACCACCTGAGCTCGATAAATTACATTGAATCCGTGCCTTTGTTGAACCTGTGCTAATTTATATTTAAGAATCTCATCTTTATTTTCTGCCTCTTTTGTAGAGTTTGGTCAAAAATGCAAGATAAAAACGTTTTGTCTTTATGACTAAAATTTCTCTAAACGCAGGCTATACATTCGTCACCTATAAAGAAAAATTTATAACTTGTTACATAAATCAGTGTATTATTCTTTGTACATGTTATTAATTTAACCCTTCATTCTTTAGTTAAATATTTCTGTTGACTTTTTGGAATAATTTTGCCTTAATAAGCACTGAAGTTCTTCTATATACCTAGACTTTTCAGATGTAAAGAACAACTTATACAGAAGAAGAAAACTACCTCTTTAATTTCTCAGTAATTTCTCACCTCTTCTGCTTTCCTCCTGGGTGATACTTGTCCCTGGAACAGGAACACAGTAAATTACTTTTCCCATTTTCCACTTTATATACACACACCATCTGGCATCAGTGCTCCAGAATTTGTTTGCCCTGGAATAGTTCCTTGACCCTTTGGAATGCTAACATAGATTTATCTCAAAAGCAGATGCAATGACCAGCACATAATGCCCTTTTATTGCTTGCAAACGTCGACATGATAAAGAGGAAAGTACAAACACGGGTTAGAATTAGGAAAACAATAGCTCTCCTATATTTCAAATGCCATTAACCCCTCCTGCCTGATTTTTTGCATGATTCCTTGTATTATTAATTATTAAATTAATTTCTACAACAGTTTCATGGAGCTCTTATCACGAATTTAGGCTTCAGTGAATTCAAGACATTAAATGCTTCTTATTTCAGCCTGACTGGCTGAATTCTGACTAATGGCTTGCCTTGTTACACAGTAATTTTACTGCATTCCCTAGAAGATAGTCCATGTCTCCTGATTCCCAGTTCTTTGCTCTCTCTTCACAAGATCCCTTCAAAACCTGCTGTTCACCCTGGTTGCTCTACCTGTCTCATATGTCTCTTACACCCAGTCTCACAAGCACTACAAGGAATGACTGATTGTACTACTGATAGTGGCTCCTTATGGGATTTCATTGGGAAATCTGCTTTCTGCAAAGAGCATTTGCATCTAAACATAAACCATTGGTTAAGGTAGATGTGGTGAAGATAAACTGTTGCACTCATATTCACAGATTGTCTGGCTGTACTGTAAAGAGCAGAACCCCTCAGTACCTTGCAATTATTTATATACATAAGGAAAGCAGTGTTTTGTGTTTTAAACAGAACACTGATTTGTCAGATAATACTCTGAGGCCATTATCTACTAGCCTTTTTTTTTGAAAATAAAAACATTGGCACAGTAGAAGTGTGGTATGATTCTCAGTGTGCAAAGGCACGAGCATGACAATAAAACAATCTCTGTAAGCTGTAAGTACTGATTCCTATTCTAGCTCTAGTAAATGCCTCAAGGTGAAAGTCTTGCTGGCCTAAAAAGAGCCTTTTCCAGATCAGTGGAAACTGAGCAGTTTTTATGTTCCAGAATGAATTTAATTAAGGCAAGTTTAGAGAATGAATTTAATTACAGCAAGTTTAAAAAGGCATAAAGTAACTATAGGAGAGAATGAAGTAAATCTAATGGCTTATTACCCGTGCTTTCACCTCATGTGGCTTGATCTAGTGTTGGCTGAAATTCATGGGGCTCCTTGCTATTTTGCAAAATAAAGGATTCATGTGTGCTGCTCAGCACTCAGATCTGTGTAGTCATATAAAATGAAGACCAAGGTCTCATGAACATTGACTTTCAACCCTGTGAGGAGTAGATGGGCTGGCCAGCCTGGTGAAAAGCACAGAAATAGTCCATGCTCTGCTCCTTCCTGCTCAGTTTGTATGAAATACATGGACACTGGTGAGGTGTCAGCATGCCAGGAGGTTCTTGTAATGCCTCTGCTCACTGAATTGGCATACAAATTATATTAAGCTATAGGAAACTGGGATTGCTTTCAGGCTTTGAGTATGAGCCAAATGGGACTGCTTGTTGGGAGATTAGGCAGAGTTTCTAGCAGCAGGAAGGAAAATTGTCATATGTTTGTGATTTCCCAGACTTGGCTTTGGTTAGCAGTACATGTAAGCAGGCTCAGGCTAAGGAGCTTTTAGTGATCTTGGCTATACATCATCTCCTGAGAAGTGAATCTCAATTCTTCTTTTCTAAAAGTATTCTCTGCCAATTGTTTTGTCTGATGTCTTATACTGGGCAATTTGTTAAAGGAATTTTCTTATCTCTTCCCATATTTGAAGAGGTCATTTATCTTCATTTGTTAAAATTTAACTTATTTTCAAGCACTCAGTGATATTCTTGTACTTTTAAGACTCCTACTGCCATTTCATTTTAACTTTAATATCAGTACCCCGTTACTTCTATTCATCTCTTCAGAAGCTAGAGTGAAAGCATGGATGATGTTGAGGTGCTGTCATAGACAACAATTCAGGCACCACAACAATAAATTATCATCATATGATGATCTAACTGATACTGGCCAATGGTGTTAGCAAACCCATGTATCTCTTCCAAACCCACAAACACTGCTACACTAGGTCTCAAGAATCATCTACCTGAGCAATTTCCTTCTGGCACAAGCCATTGGCAGAAAACTAGGGAAAAAAATGTTTAAAAAATACAGTTTCTCATTTCCCAGCTTTTGGCAATCAGTTTAGTAACTATGTGAAGTGACATCTCATAACTCAACAGAGTGATTCCTGCTTTGTGAGTCAGATCTCTTTAATGACTGCAGCAAGCTTTCATGCTTTTATATTCTTGGTAACTCTGCAAAGCCGAGTTAAGGGAAAAATTGTTTGTGCTTCCAACCAGTGACAATTGCCAGATCCATTTCCCTTCTTGGCACCCTGAAAGCGTAATAACAGTGTGGCTGGAGGGAGACTGAGTTTCAGGAGTGTAAATTAGAGCATTTGGCCTGTTACAGCTTTATTAGACATAGCAAAGTCTGCTAATGAAATTAATCTGTTTGTTCCTCATGTCTCAGCGGGAGTCTGCATGCTCAGAGGTTGGAAGTGTTTTTCTTGTTAACTGTAACAAAATATGTAATTAGGAGGCCAGGTTGTTACCTAATTTAGTGAAGCTCCTTTAAATGCAGAACTGCATTTAAAGTTGCAACAAGAACATATTATTTTTTGATGATCAGTGAAGTATATAAACTGGACTTTCATTTCGTTAGACTTTAGAACTGAGAGTTTGTCTTCACAGGTCCTGGTTGAATGTATCATGTCACAAGTCAAGCTGAATGCCAGGGGAGACACTCCAGATGGACTCTGTCTGGCACTTTTGACTCTGGAAAAAAACAGCTGAGGTCAAATCTTAACACTACTGAATCTGAGGTGTGATTTGTTTCAGTTCACTGATAGGATTTCTCGTTCTTTTTTTTTTTTTTTTCTCGGTGTAAGGAATACATCACAGAACAAAGTAAGGCTTATTTGTTTTATTTGAGTATACAAACGTTGCTGAGCTAGTTCTTCAGCCGGGCACAGGAATGACAAAAGCACTAGTAATTTTATATAATGAAGAGAGTGAGTCAGTGGTGGGTAAAAAAGCAGATATTTTAATGAATGGTAGGTTTAAAAAGAAATCACAACCCAAACCAGCAAAATTACAATTGTAAAAATGTCATTTTAAGCCCTGTGTTAGGCTTTTCAAAATTAAAGGGGACAAAACCCTACTTTATTTCAGCTTATTACTGAGTTGAAAGCACCTCTTGAAA
Organism: Cyanoderma ruficeps; assembly: GCA_008694505.1. Classification (NCBI taxonomy): domain Eukaryota; kingdom Metazoa; phylum Chordata; class Aves; order Passeriformes; family Timaliidae; genus Cyanoderma; species Cyanoderma ruficeps. Next base: position 17,036,051 of record VZDJ01001247.1, read on the forward strand.
GCATAACAGAATGCTCTTCCCTTGCCCTAGTCTTTCATTTGCCTTTCACATTCTGTTAGTCTGTTACTACGAGGTTCCTTGAACCACTAACAACTACTGTTAGCTTTTCTACAAAGAAGAGCTTGGGTAGCTCCTGACTGGTGTGAAGAGGACTTTCATGAGTGACAAAGAAAATCTGTGTCCAGTTTGACCTATACTCCAGAAATAACCAGCTGCAATCATGTTTTGACTTTAGACCATTAATATTAGATTGAATTTTCTACAGTCAGTTATGAATTATGTATTTCCTCTTAGGGGAATAGCAATACATTTTTTTTCTTAAAATTTACACTTATATTATGGGTATTCATTATTTGAATAGAGATAATGCTTAGATGTCCCTGCCTAATGTTGTGATGTAGTGTTTTATAGCACTTGGTGCCATTACTGGATTCTGGATGGCCATGTCCCACAGTCCCCCCTGTGCCTTGATCCTGTACTGCCCCTTTCCCTCCATTGCCCTGGCACAACTCACACAGGACCGTGCACCCAACCAGATGGGGAAAGTGATACAGCAAAGAGAAATCTCGTACTCACTCCCCTAGCCTCCAGCATTTCTGTGTGAATCAATTTCAGTTTATAGCACAGCTAAAGAAGATTTTTGTTGCAGAAAAGGGTGGTATCACACTGAGAGAGACACAGGTGAGGGTAGGACTGGCAGTACTTTCAGTCAGAACTGCCAGCCTCTGTGTCCCGCTGTGTTGACATTCCATGGGTTTTTTTTAGTTGTTATTTTGAACACCTGGTAATCAAAATGAAGAGCTGACAGGTCTATAGAGAAAACAAATCATGCAAGCACAAGGTAACAGTGAGATCATACTGGTCAACATATTAGAAGGCAGTGACTGGAAACCACCAGATGAGTCACTGCTGAGCTTTTCCTGTTGGTATCACTATAGGGATGACTGTTAAGGAGGACACAGTTGGAGCCTGTGTTGTCTGTGGTGAATGACTCCCATACATGCCATTTTAGTCCTCGATAGCTTGACTCATTGTCCTGTGATGGTTCTGTGGTTAGAAAATTGACCACAACACTCATGAAACAGGTGGTTTTTTGTCCAGTACCTTTGTTTACATTGTCATCTCTCTCTCCGCACCCCTCAAATGCTCTGCTCTCTGTTGTATAAACCAAGACTTGTTTTTACTACCAAATCCTTTCTCAGTTATCTAGGCTCTCTTTGACTGTTCTCTTTCAACACAGACACCTTAAGTCTCTTGAAGTATCCCAGTGCCAGCCTTCACAGCACACCTGCTGGATTTCCAGGGCTGCTGTTTTGCATTTGTCATCTATTTGGGAGGCATTTCTGTAAGTAACAGTAGAACCACGAGTAATCCTCCCCTTGGCCCTTCTTAAATCTCATCTTTGTTTTGGTGCCAAAGAGAGGGTGACAATAGTCAGGACTTCAATCTACTCCTGCTGGCCAATCTCTCTCCCTTCCTAATGTGCTTCTCTTTTTGGACCTTTCAGAAATAAACACAAATACGCATATTTTTGTGGGTATGTAATTTGCCCTCTGTTCAGACGCAGGAGTAGCAGCCCTACTGTGGCAATTGCTGTACAGTCGAGCCCAAACTGACAGAGAGCAGCACATTCACATGGTCTGTTCCTCTATTTAAAGCTCTAATGTATTTGATGAGCTTTTGTTGCTAAGAAGTGCTGTTAACTTACCTATTGCACTAAGCTCTCCTGATATTTCACAGCCAAAATTTTTAACTTCTACTACATATTTTCATATTTATATCTTCTACTTCCTTATCAGATGTAAATATGATACCTAAAACAAGGTTACAGCAGTGCAAAGCTGTCACTTTGACATACTGCATCACTGCAAACAAGGATACATGTCCTTCCTGGTATACGAAGAAGAAAAATAACTATTGGAAAGCAAATCATATCCAGTTATGACTGGAATTTTGTTACATCTAAATCTAGTAATTGCCATCCAAATGTTCGCTTGTTCACTTCATTAGTTTGTCCCTAAAACAGACTAATAGTGGTAGTTTCCAGTGAAGATGCACTGGATTAATATATAGTATATTATACTTTAATGGAAAAACTTGCTAGTAAGAAAGCTCTTCCTAATCCTCCTTAATTCAATGTTTAGTTTGTGCCTTGAAGCATAACTGTTTACAACCCTTCTGTAAAATGTCCTTATGTAACTATGAGTATTTTTATTAATTACACAAATGTCTAAAATGGACCTTCTTGATCCTGAGATGAATTCAGCTGGTCAGAGCATGGTGCTGATAACACCAAGGTTGTGGGTTAAATCCCCGTGTGGGCCATTCACTTAAGAGCTGGACTTGATGATCCTTGTGGGTCCCTCAATATTCTGTGAGTCTCAAACAGCAGACCTTGCTAGATCCAGATCATGAGAAATTTTTCTTAGATTGTGTCATGGTCCCAGACTTACTAATTCCCCAGTGTTCTTTTGGAAAATCCTTTGTTTCTTGCCATTTCCCTGGAGCTTGGGTGTGCTGATGGGGAGCTGTATTCTGTGGCTGCACTCCTGCGCTGTGCAGGCAGCATGCATTACCAGCCTGGCAGGGCTGGGATAGGGATCTTTCACTGAACAAAACAATGTTTCGTTCTATAAAGAGTAATGAATTAGTCTCAGTCAAAGCTTTGCCCAGCACATCTTGCTGTCTCTGTGGGACTTTGTTACCTGTATTTTTTATTTTGGTTGTAACTGCTATTCTCTAGTTGTATCATACTGGTTGTGGATTTTTGGTGGGTTCTTTTTTTTTTTTTGTGAATCTTGGAAGAAAGAATGCTGTCACACATATGGAGTTGGGGAAACAGGCAGGAGTCATAGTGATGACATGCAGCCTGTTAATTACTTGTCATTACTGACATTCTGTGCAGGTACAGCACCACATGCCGCAGTCCCGTGCCTTCCTCCTGCCAGACTGCACATTGCCAATTGCCAGGCATTAGTATTCCAGTGTAAAGCCCAGAACTTGTCTGTGAATACCATTAGAACTGGGTCACTAACAGAAGGTGCGTGACAGATTCACATGCAGAACAACCAAAGCCATTTCCTCCGTCTCATACAGAGCACAAATACTGTGAGGGAAGGCTGTGTGTACAGTGTGAGAGGAATGACAAATGACAGGATGCAGTGATAGACTTGTTTGGTGGCATTAGTGATGCAGTTCTGCCTTGGAAACAGTGGAAACTGGGCTATGTGTGGCACTGATTTTGCCAAATGGTCAAATTTAATAGGGATTCAAATGATTAAGTATTTCATTTTGAAGAGGAAATTCTCTTGCTCAGCAGAATGGCTTCTACTATTTAGCATTTTCTATTCTGTTTGGAATAAAGAGGTTTTAACCTCACAGCTTCAGTCTGCATATCTCTCTTCCAGCTCCAGGAATTATTGCTGTAGCTGTGTGCTAAGCAGTCATAAAAATGTTGCAGAGGAATTTGTCATTCCAGAAAACATGGAGTGAGTTTGAGTAGACTGTGTTCCGCCTTACCAAAGTCCCTTTAAACCAGCTAGAGAACAATGGAACTTTTCCTGACACTATCATTCTGAATCAGAAGAGCATGCTGAGACCTTTTTTATATGGAAAAAACCAAGGTGGAAGCCAGGGAAAGGAAATAGCTGGAACAGCAAAGAGAAACTGCATTAGCTGAGTATCAGCACATGAGCTACACAGACTCTGTGGTGCCCTTCTCTGTGTTAGTCAGTGTAAATAACCTAAGAATCATTCCCTTTATAAGCCTTTATTAGTTACTCTTTTTTTGATATGACAGAAGATTTCTGGAGACAAACATCATGAGCATAGATGTGGCACCACACTATGTTCTGCCTCATTCATCTGTACCCCTTTTTCCCTGCCCAGCCTCTCATGATTTGTTCACTTTTATTTAAAGCTGGGAAAAAAAAAAGTCCAGAAAACTAGCTCATATGGAAAAGAAAAATCAGGTCATTCAGACTGGTCTGCAGATTCAGGTCATATTCAGTGACATGTTTAAATGGAAAAAAATCTGGGAGTAAAATGAGGAGTATTTTCTCCTATTCTGTTAACATGAAATCTCGCTGTTCTTTTGTTTCAAAAATATTGGAAAGACATTTTGAGTCCAAAATACTAAATGGGAATTAAACAGAGAAGGAAATGAGCTAGAAGCAAGCCAAATACAATCTCTTCACAAATAAAATGTCCTATTAACTCCCAAATGGCTTTTTGATTTGGAGAGATGAAAGATATTTTTTTATTTTTAATTCAAAACACAGAACCAGAAGGCAATTATTTGCAATTCTGTCTAAAACGAACAACTGAAGATTTGTTTCTAAAATGTTTATTTGTTTAATATGTTAGACAGGTAATGTTATCCACATCCTCATCGTGACTTTTCTTCCTGTGTGCATGAATTCCTTTCTGGCACATGAAGTGAACAGGTGTGAGCCAGAGCAAGGTGTCCCACAGGCCATAACCAACAAATAACTAATTGGCATCTATGCCGCAACAGGGCAAAGATCCAGCCAAATTATGATGAGGCACTGTGCCATCCTAATAGACTCACATCAACAAGGATGCCAAGATTCCATAGATTTGCATTATTTACATTTAGTTAGAACAGGATTCCCAGCTGGGAAGTTCCACATGGTTGTTCATTCTGATCCTATACAATTATGATGGAAAAAGACCTCTGACTAATCCAGCATCCTGAAATAGTTTTCAGCAAGCATTTAAACATTAATAATTACTTAAAAATGCTCCCACTTTTCTACCTCAATGAATTATTGGGAAGTGTATTTTTGTTGTCTTTGTAAAAATGAATAAAAATTTTATACAATTAGATTTCCTGGTTGAAGATGTATGAGCCTTTTCAGCTTGGTAAAAAGGAAAAATGAGTTATTTTTTCTGCAGCAGCAGCAAGATTCCTGACTATGTAATAGTGAAGAAAAACCCCAAAAACTTTGAAGTTGCTTTTGTGAAAAATGAATGCAGTAACTAGTAACTCAAACCCTCAAGAAATAATTTGCAAAGACAAAAGTGCCGAGAGGGTGTGAACTATTGAGATGAAACACAAGATGATGATATTCTCTTATTATTCCTTTAGGTAATGAATCTCTGAAAGTTTGTCTTTTCTACTAAGAAGATGGTGAACTGCATCTTAATCTACACCCTAAGAAGTGGAGGGCCACAGCTGGTGAACATTGTCCTGCAGCCTGGAGTTCCTGTGGAAGGATGTGGGATGCCCAGAGGTTCTCCATTCACCCAGGCACTGGGGGCTTGGATCCCACCGTGTCCTGCTGGATGAACTCCGTGGCATTTCTCTGGTGTGACTGTCTACGTGTAAAACCATTGGGAAGGTCCTGCACTCACCCAAGATTTTCAGGGTCAATTAAGAATTTATTGGCAGGGAAGCAGGATTCTGCTGGACATCTGAGCTGACCCTGGATGACAATGATAGGACAGGATGATGCACAGAAAGTTCTACCTGAGTATGAGGAAGAATTTTATTCTGTGGGTGACCACACACTTGTAGTACAGATTGCCCAGAGAGATTGTGGAGTCGCCCTCCCTGGCGACGTTCCAGAGCCGTCTGGATGCCATGCTGCTCCTCGTGCTCTGGGGGGACCCTGCGTGAGCAGGGAGGTTGGAGCAGCTGAGCCACTGTGGTCCCTTCCAGCCTGACTCATTCTGTGATTCACTGAATGGCAGAACTGTAGAATCACAGAACCGCAGAGTCACAGCACGGTTCAGGCTGGAAGCGACCACAGTGGCTCAGCTGCTCCAACCTCCCTGCTCACGCAGGGTCCCCCCAGAGCACGAGGAGCAGCATGGCATCCAGACGGCTCTGGAACGTCGTCAGGGAGGGCGACCGATTTTGTGGGACACAGACGCTGCCCTCACGCCCGCGCGCCACTCCCGCAAAGGCGCATCCTGATCTCACACTCCCCAGCCTCCTCCCGTGAGGCAGCCCCGGCACGGACACAGAAGCTCTCCCGCCCGGCAGGGCGATTGCCGCCGGGGACAGCCCCACCTGGACCCGGCGGCAAACTCTCCCCCACCCTCTGGTCCTCGCCCCCGCTAGTGCCCACAGGTCTCGCTCCTCCTTCCGGCCGCGAGCGCTCTGCTCTCGCGATATCGGGCAGCGGGCGGCGCGCGGGGCGGGGAGGGAGGCGCTGCCGCGGCGGCCGCGCTCGCTGACAGGCGGCGGGAGCGGGAGCGCGCGGCATGTCCGCGCCCGCGCGCCCCGCGCGCAGGTGCCCGCGGCCGCCCCGCCGCCCCGGCGCTCCGTGACCGCCGCTCGCCGCGCCCGCCATGGGGCCCCGGCCGTGCCGCCGCCGCTGAGCTGGAGGAGGAGGAGAAGAAGGAGCCGCCGCGATGAGGAAGGGCCGCTCTCGGGGGGACAAAGCGGCGCCGCCGCCGCCGGCGCGGAGGGAGCCCGGGCGGGCGGTGTCCGGCAGCGCGGCGGAGCGCAGAGCCGCCCTGCTGGGGGGCGGCGGCAGGAAGGAGCCGGAGGACGCCCGGGCCGCGGGGGCGGCGGAGCGGGTAAAGCCGGGGCGCGGGGCGGGGGTCGCCGTTGTTATGGAGACGCGCCCCGCGTGGCGGGGCCGGTCCGCGCCCGCCCCGGGCCGGGACCGCGGCGCTCCGGCGGGGGAGAGCGGGCCGGGGGCGCGGGGCGGGAGCGGCGGTGCCCGGTGCGGCGGCAGCCTCCGAGCATCCTGGCACGCTCCGTGCGCTCCCGCAGGTAGATGCCCCCAGAAGAGGGGAGGGTGGGAGCGGTGGTGTGACCGTGTCGGTGCTGACGGTGTGGCGTGAGTGAGTGAGCGGTGCGGGAGCCGCGGTGCCGGGAGTCTGCCCGCGTGCCGGGGAAGGCGAGGGAGGATGCAGTGAAATCGGGTGTGTGCTGAGTGCTGGCTGGTGTTACTAATCACAGAGTACATCTTTCTAGTAACCCTCTGTAGGTCACTCCTAATCGCGATGATAATTATGATGCGTTTTCCAGCATTTTAAGTCTTAATTCCAGAAGTGTTTTATTTAGGAAACATACCGTACCTTTGCAGAGACTTGAAAATGCACGGGCTTGTTACGTGTGAGAGTGTGTAACTTCAGTATGTCCACTTTTATGTCTTTCATACCCACAAAAATAGGATCTACTGATTGGTGCTTGGGATTACAAGGACGAGAGACCAAAGAGATCCTAAACCAAAGTTTAGGATCATCAACGCTTTTGTTTGGTAGTCCTAGTTTTACAAGAGTTAAAAATGGGAGATGACACTTTGCAGTTGAAAAATGTAGGTGACAACTAATGCTATTTTTTTGTGTATTTGAAGAGGAGAAGGTATCACAAGTGTGAAGACTTCTGGGATGCAGAAATTCATTGCTCTGTTTTGCCATTTTTTGGAGCAAAGAGAATGCCTAGGTTCTTTGTGAAAAAGGTGTTTTAAGTTTACGTCATTGTTGCAGCTGTACAGGTTTATGCTATTTTAAAAATAATTTCTTAGAAAAGCTGTGTTACATTGCCTTCAATTATAGGAGCCTTGGATTTTGGCTTTGACTAGTGGATATCTCTTGAATATAGATTTATCAGACTGGGCCCTTGAAGAGGAGACCTCTATTATTTTATTTTCTTATACTTTGTTAAGCCAGGTGGTTAAGAGGGTCTGCTGCTTTTGATGTTTATTCTTTCCTGGAACAACTAAGGAATGTTCCAATCTTTATTCGGGGGAAAAAAATTGAAAATCAGAGGAGGTCACCTGGTATCTTATCCGCTGTCCGTGAAATTTGTAGAGCAACCAAACGCAGTAGCAAGGTATTTGTTGTACTGTTTTGACGTATTATTTATGATATTGACATGAAAATTAAAGGAAATTATTTCCATTCTTGGTAGTATGGATGAAACTTACAAGTTGTGCACACAGAACATGCTGTGTATTGAATAATGCATTCAACACTTGGGCAATTTCACCAAAACAACCCCAATGCTGCAAATCAGGGAAGGCTGCGAATTCAGAAGTGTCAGTTTTTGAGATGCACAAGGCTTTTTAATGGGAAATATTGCCAGTTTTTGTTTAACTTGGGTGCTCTAGTACCTGAAGTGACTTGTAAGAACAGATCTTTGTGTGCTGGCAGGTATTCGCTGTGATGGAGGTGTTTTTCAGCTAAAGTTAAGAAAGCTTGTACTCAACCGTGTGTGGGATACTCCCCAGGCTTCTAAGGAGAGCCTCTCATCCCCTCTCCCCTTTTGTCTTTCATTTAAGGTTTTGTAAGTGTGGTAAACAACTGCAAATAAATGGGTGTGTTGGACAGATGTGACAAACAGCATTTCTGCCTTTAATACCAATAATTCAGCGTTTATGTAAGTGTCAGTAGTTGGTAGTGTGCTTGCGGTAAAAAAGGCCTTCTGAGATGCAAACGACAGTGAGATACTCCATTTTCACTGATGCAGCTTGTATCTTGACAAGTATTTCCTTTGGGGCCACTTCTGATTTAAGTAGCCCTGTTGTTCCTAAGCCTGTAACGTGCCCTCGGCAGTGCCAGTGCAATAGTGTGCACAGCTGCAGCGAACCATTCTGGGTGAAATTCAGATCTCTTTGTTTGCCATACATTTGCACAAGTTTGTGGTTAGGAGAGGCTGAGCTACTCCAGTGTTGAAAAAAGTCCTTATCAAACTGTGACTGCAGCAGTTAATCACTGTACTGACCTTAAGGCCTTTGAAAATCTGGTCCTTTGCTCTGCTTATAGTTCCGACATGCATACAATTAATGTTTGCACTTTCTTGTGCCTTACGCAAGAATGTGGGAATGGCTGTACTTGGGCACATTAAAGATCCCTCTCGCCCAGTATCCTGCCTCTCCGAGCTGCCAAAAACAGATGCTTGGAGAAGAGTATAGTGTATATTGAGGAAATGCCTCTCCCAGCCTCCAGTAATTTGTGGCTCATAGGTTTCCTGAACCAGAGGTGATATTTGTTTTTAGAGCCCCCAGTGGGTTTTTTCTCCTATGAATTTGTCCAATCAGTGTTTGAAGCCATGTATGTTTGTAGCATCCACAGCATCCTGTGGCTGAGTTGTAGGGCTTAAACACATTTTGTGTGGAAAAAACACTTATTTTTGTTTGCTTTTAAACTTTCTGCCTGCTTGGTTTCATGCCTTGCTTGTTCCTTCTTATATTGGAAGAGGCAGTGAAAACGAGAATCCACGTTATTCTGTGTGACTTATGGGTTCATGACTTTTATTTACCATCCTTTGCTTGTGACTTTTCCAGAGTCATTTCAGAAAGAAGTTACTCTACCCTTTTCATTGTCCTTGCTGTCTTCTTTGAACCTTTTGCAGGTATGTTCCTGATTGGAGACAGTGATGCAGGAATCCAAGGGACAGGGTTGGGTTACAATAACCAGGACCAGCTACAGTATTTCAGCACATGCCACTCAGTAAACTGACATGGCATATTAGGTTTCATTCTTTAATCTTCTGCATGCTTTTTCTAGACAATCTTTAAGCATTGAGTTGGATTTCTGTGGAACTATGATAACTCCAGTCACTCTTTTTAGTGGTAATAACTAATTCAGAAGTTGTCATTGTGTCTGTATTTTTTTTAGTACTATGCACCATTTTACATTTACCTGCTATTTTACAGCCCACTTAAAGTCTTCTTCAGATCTCTGGCCATTGCTTTTGCAATCTTCAGTAACTTTAAGCATTGTCAGCAAACTCTGTTGTGTAAGTGTCCAAGCTTCTTTGCTGGATTTTGCTTTAAAATATGGAAGGTGTTGATCCCAGAGGAGATTCTTGTGAGACTCCACTGGTGATCCTTCTTTTTTGGGAAAAAAGCCAATTGCTCCAACTTACTTCCTGTTCATCAGTCATTAATTCACGACTGAATTTTCATTCTTACTCTGTGACGCCTTAGTTCCATTGAGTGTGGGTGTCTTTGTCAAACACAGCCTACTTGGATTTCTGTAAAGGATCAGCTTAATCATTTTATGTTTGCTGACTGCATTGAAGGAGAAAAATGGGAAGTTGAGGTGAAAGTGATTGTTACTTATGAATGACAGTCACTCTCATTCAGAGGCCTATTTCAAGCACTAGGCTGTTTCTATATCATGCTGACATAATTAGTTTTAGTGATATTTATAATGAAAGATTCCACATAGACCATAGCCAATGTTTGTCAGAATTGCTTTTATTAGCATTTTTTTCTTCAGGTAAAAGACAAAGTCTTCATAAAAAGGATTCTTCAGTTTCTAGAAGACATGGCTGTGGAGGGTTGTAATGGAATTATACAAGACCATGGTTGGTCTGCAGGGGGTAGGTAGTAAACTGCAACTCACTGTCTCCTCTGGTATCAAGTGATGACTCAGGCTTTACAGGAGGTTGATCTTCATGCTGAAGCTAATACGTGTACTTTTTATTTTTTTTTCCTCCAAGGGATGTAATAGATGCAAAGGAAGAAATTAGGAGTGAAGATTATTTAATTGGTAGACTGGATCCATCTGAGGAAAACACCTGAAATCAGCTAAAATCTAGGAGAACATTGGAATGGGGCAAATGCATAATGCTTGCTTTTACTTGTCTGTATAGAATGTCTTTGTTATTTTTTTCCATGACAGTGGGAGCTAATGTGTTCCTAACAAATCTAAATGCTGTCTTCCTCTGAAAGAAGAGGGATGATTAACAGAGGTGAGGAAAACTGAAGTATTGTGGCAGGTCTGGTGGAATGGAGGTTGAGAGTCAGAGAGTAAAAATACAGAATACTGGGCACTGAGCATGACATTTTCTGCTCTAAAGGCATGCAGGGAACTAGAGTGCTACTCAGAGGTGCTTGCTTGGAGGTGTGATGAGGTGAGGGAACAGAAACAGGCCCCATCACTTGTGACAAGCTTCCCTGTCTTGCTGCGGGTGGCCAGGGAAGGATTTAGGAGTAGATTCCACGACTTTGTGGCTTTGTTAGTTAATAGGAGATGAAGTGGAAAACGGTAGCAGAATCTCAACAAGCAGTCTTAGGCTCTGGTGAGGAGCTGCCAGTTGTAGAGGCAGGATTTTGGGGTAGATGTACTATTTGTTGTGTATAAAGTTTAACTCAGCTGCTGCTCTTGAAGACTGGACTGAAATGTTGCTAAACCTGAAGGCTCCCCAGCTCTGTCTGTTATATAGGAAATGTTTGGATGATGCCAGCAGGAAAACTGCAAACACAGTACAGAGAAAGGCCAAACACCTCCTTAGTCCAGCTGGATTTTGTGTTGAAGAGCCCTTTCTCCTGGGCAGTCAGTGCAGTGGGCTACCTCCAGCTGTAAATTTTGGCCTACCTGGAGAAGGGAGATCCTTCCTGTGTGTTCCTCAGACAGTACATGTAGTAATTTCTGCTTGGATAGAAAGTATTTCCTGAGCTTTGAACAAGCTGACTTACAATCAATTCATTTAATGGCTGTCTCTTGGAGCTGAAATGGTATAAGCTTTCTGAGAGTAACAAAAATATTCCTTTTTCTCCACCTCTCTTTGTGACTTCCTAGATCTTTATGTCCCAAAGCCAAAATGGAATACTGAGGTTATCCAGTGTGATTTCCCCACATGTGCAGTCTATGGAGTTTTCCTGAAAGATAAATTAAAACATCTCTCTTAGAAACTGATCTTATCTTAGAGTTAGATCATGGTGTGTTTGTCACCTCTTCTGAAAGCTCTGCCAATGTTTAATTATTCCTGCCGTTAGAAAACTAAACGGCATCTTATTTTGACGCTTGTTTTGTCTAATGGCCAACTTTCTGCTGTGGAATATGCCTGTGCTAGCACGGGCAGTAAAAATTCTCTACTATCTGATCTCTTTTCCATGTAGAAGTATTTGAAATGTAAAAGTGAGCTTTGGTTGGAACAGAAGACACTGAGTTCTTTTGCTTGTAGAACTCTGTGCTTTTCCCTCTTGATTGTTCTTGGACTGTTTTCCAAACCCAGGTAATATTCTGGAGGCAGCCTGGAATAGTGTGATCGCAGACAAGCTTCCTCCTTCACCACTGTTTGATACTTGTCTTTTTGCAATTTTGGGGATTGCATTACCACACTTGGGTGTGTCATATGAGAGAAGGTTTTGTAACACTATGTATATCTGGATATTTCTCCTCTATCTGAGAGTAAAATCATGCAAATTGGTCCAAGACTACTTATAAACTATAGGTTAGAAAGCTTATTACTCCTTTCATGTTGCCATTATATTTTGATTCTCTTTTTTTTTTTTTTTTCCTTGGAAGGAATAGCAAAGGATCTTTTCCACTGACTTCTCACCCTGTTCTTTTTTGGAAAGCAGTCAGTGACCAGCAGGGAGAAACTGGCCAAACCCCAGAGTGCTACTCAGATTTATTTTGTCTCCACAGCTGCAGAGAAGCTGTTACCATGCTTTCCTTGCTGCGTGGCAAGCCTGGAAACTGGAGAAATTTCTTTTTTCCTAATTAGAACTTTTGTACTTCAAGTATAATAAATGTTTTCTTTTCTTTTCCCTCTAGGTGACATCAGTGCTAGTAAAGGCAGTAGCCGTGTTGTGATGAGCCCTGTATGTAGACTCCAGAACAGTTTGGCGTTTTTGGGTTATTTCTACCATGAGTCTTCCCTTTTGATTGACAAGTGAAGAATAAAGTTTTTGGAGTTCAGTTGGCACTTTGCTTCTCGGTTTTCTCTACAGCTCTGGCTCTCAGATCACAGCTCAGTTGCAGCTCCCCCAGCCATGGACCCTGTGAGTAACAGCTCACAACACTCAAAGCTGTTCTTTATAAACTTCATGTCAAAACCTACAAGCTGGGATGAAACTTAATCTGAAGAAGATGGAGGTTTATTTTCAAAATTCAAGCACATAAGCCGAATCAAATGGACTTATTGCTAGCAATGCAGATTGCATTTGCAATCAAGTATCGTTTTTTTAATTCACATTACATATTCTATAAAAGCAAGTATAGCTTAATCATGGCCAAATATATTCTGTAAACATCATTGCCCCTTCTTATTAACGTAGGGATGGAGTTGCTGCTAACTTCTAGAAGATTAGGAACCATCTGTTTACATAAATGCTTATTGCCACCTGTTCTGTGATGTTCAGGGTTAATTTTAGGGTAGTTCTGACGTCTTTTGTCAAGGAGGCTAAAGAAAGTTCCTAAGGAACTAAGGAGGACATTGGTAAAGACTCCTAAATTGGAAGTTGTGATTGTAATTTGCCATTAAAAACTCAGTTACTGTTTGCAGACCTCAGAATTTCTTTTCTCATCTTCCTTTGTTGCTATCTAACTCTTTTTCTTATGGCAGGAGGAAGGCAAAAAAAAAAAAAAGGAATGCTGTTTTCTAATAAAAGATGCACAATTCTAGCCTGTGGAGCTTCTAGTATGGTTAAACAGAGTCCAGAGTGCATGGTTGGCTGAGAGGCATTCTTACTTATCCTCAGGCTTTACTTTCTGAAGTTTATTCCCTTTTCTATGGAGAAATAAAGGTAATGAAGAAGCCAGGGTGTAGGTGTGGAGGAATCAGATGTTCTCTTATGTAGTTCTGTCTTGGTTTTCTTCTCGGTCCTTTTTCTGAGGAGGCAGGAAAAGAAACCAGAAACACCAAATCTGTCTGTGCCCTGTAGGTGTGTCTCATTGCCTGCCATAAGCTGATTCTTGTTGATGCAAGAGCTGCTTCTACCCGACTTCTTCATTAGCCATATTTTTGCCTTTCTGTGTCCTTATCAAACAGAGATGGCAGCTCCTGGTGGCCTGTTCCTCTGAGTTCACTTGTGTCTTCATACTAATGTTTAAAAATATGTGGTACTGAAAAAGTGACTGAGGGAAAGAGTCATCTAGAAGCTGGCAAAGGGGAATAGACTCAAGGGATCAATTCTGTAATGTGCTTATTAGATAATAATAGAATTGAGCCAAAAGATAAATCCAGATGCAGACAAAAGGGATATGGAGTCTGATTCTGCAGTGGGCTTGTTGGGTAAGAGCAGAGTGGCACCAAAGGGCTGATGGCACTTTGCTGACCTGAGAAAATGGAATCATCACTTCTCTCAAACTTGAGTATTAATGGACAAACCTCTTGTGTAAATCAATAACTAGGTAGGCATTGCATCAGCAGCTTAGATGATTCAGCTCGCCCATGTGAGATTTTGATTTCCTGTCACAAGTGAAGAGTAAGAGCAAATAGTGTATTAGCCACATTAATGTCATATCTTTCATTTTAGAAAAGCTAAGCAGGCAGTGGAAAGATGCAGTACACTGCATTTCTTGTCCAAAAGCGGAATAGAAATGAAGGAGCCCAGAGAATTCTTCTATCAGAAGTGCCTGGGTTTGGTGTTGCGCTGCTTTTCTTTAGAATAATTATTAGCCTTAAGGGGAAAGCTGCTGCTACTTACTGTTTGTTGCAGAGCACTTGAGGGTAACAGTGGAGTACTGTCCAAGGCTAGGATTAGACAGCTGCAGAACACTCAAAGATTTTGGATATATTCCTGACTGGATGCTTTGGGAAACCAAGTAATATATCCAAGTGTTATTGTGTTGGAGGAATGGGTATGTGTTACTGACTTTACACCTAGCAGTTGACTTCTTGAGCAAGCTCATCTGCCTTCTTGCAGCACCGAGTGTAAATGTAGTCCTGCCTGTCAAGATACTTCTTAGGAGTCTTTAGAAGGGGCAGTTCTTTATTTTTCTCTGATAGATACTTTTTATTGCCCATGCTGCCTGCCATAAGCCAACATAGTTTTAGTGCTATAAGAAAGGCAATGGATTGTTGTAGATATGATGATAGGCATTTATTTAGAATAAAAGTTTTTTAAAAGTCTTATTTAATTCCTATTCATGGAAGCTGAGTAGCTGAAGCTAACAAAGCAGTGAAGACCACCAGGCTGGTAAATGATTTGAGACTAAACCGAAATGCTTTATTCCCCAGCAAGACTTTGTTCCTCAAGAACCACAATGGATAAATGGACAGGTCGTATAGAGTCTCAGTGATTTCATTTCCACATCAAATAATGATGTGCTGTGCTTAGTGTATTTTTTTCGTGATGTAGTACTGTTTGAAGCCTGGTGAAAATGCTGTTCTTTGAAGGAAGAAACATGGACACTCAAAAAACTACCTTTGAAACCATATTTAGAACTTTTTAATTTGCTCGTACTCTAAGCTGGGTCTTTTGTGAGTTTTTTATTTAACTTACAGTTAGGTTCCATGAACCTTAAATCTAATAATCTGTCAGAAGTTATTTTCGAATGTTCTGTTATAAATACATGTTACAGTGCAGTGGGGGAAGAGGGTTCAAGACTGACAGCCTAATCTTTTAATAATTTGGAAGTCTAGCTTATAATTTTTTTTGCTATATGAAATTGCTTGAGTGTTAGTGGAGTCCATTATGTACATGGAAAATATGATGATGCTCTCTTTATTTCCTGGGAAAAATGTTGTCTTTACTAATGGAGTTGCATCATAAATATTTTCACTTTTTCTTATATGTACAGTAAACATTTCTACCAATAAAACATGTTTTAAAACCTTTTAGTTGGTCTGGATTTTCATGAATGTAAAAGCAAGACAGCAATTCAAAACATTCCATGTATGTGTTTAAATTTTCAGAAGCAGATGGTACTGTTGATGGTGGACTGTGTGGAGTGTAAGAATTTTTGAAATATAATTTCTGATTCAGTTTCAGTCCACACGTCTTCAGGGCTGTTTATATAGGAAGATTTTCTCTACATGGTGTGAGAAGTAATCCACCATAAATATTCTCAGCTGCTTGTAGCCAAAATAAGTTAATTAGTTAATTGATTGATTTTTGTCTTGACATTTACTGAGTCATGCTGTGTTCTGAAACTCTTGTAGGTGTTTGACATATCAGCTAATTCAGCTAATGCTAAAAATACTTAACAAGGGATAGAATAAGAAGCTGATTTTCAGTGCACTTTTGGAATGCACCTTCCAGTATCTGCTCATTGTCCAAACACCCAGCAATCCATTCAGGACAGATTTCCAGTGAAGTTTTTGCTTTTAAGGGGCTCATTCAGCTGGTCCTAACTTCTTGCAGTGGCTCTGAGCTGTCTTGTGGGAATTGGCTCGATACACACTGTGTGTGTTTATCACTTGGATATGTTAACTGCTAGCACAACAGGATTAAAAACCAGTAATAGATTGTGTAGGTCCTGCCATCCCTGTTGAGTTTCCCCTGTGGGATTTGATGGAAGAGTTCACAGAGCGGATTGTCTTTCAGAATGGCAGAGACTACAGAAAGGTTAGAACAGTAAACAAATGCTGGCCTGCAGCATTCAGAAGGCAGTTCTGCTGGAGACTAAGTTATGTGTGCACTTAGATCCAAACTTGAGACACTTTGTTATACTTTGTTAATCCAAACAAAAATGAAGTGGAAAAGGTACATCCACCAAGGAGTGAAGGGAATTCAGTCTGTGGGATGAAAACTTGAGAAAACATTTCAGCTGCATTTCAGGAAGCTTGAAGACTTCTATGAAATGCAGTACTTGTCAGATTGATTAATTGATGCTCAAGCCTGTTTTCCTTTTATCCTTTGAAAATACAGCTGTCATGCTGTGAGCTCAGTAATAATGCTTTAAAACCCCTAGTTTTCTAATACATTAGTTTCTTAATGTGCCTTTCTGGTACTATCTGTGATGGGAACTTGGTGCTGCTGCCAAGTTGTTTTCATCCCACTCAGGGTCGTGCATCACACTCAGGGTCGTACACGTGCAGAAGGACTGCACAAACACCTGAGTTAGACTCTGCAAATGGTTTAAATGTAGTTTCATGTTTCCAGGAAGGCTCTCTCCCTGTGCATGTGGAGTTCTTTTGGTGGGGCCTCTTGGTGGAGATAGGACAAGGGGTAATGGTTTTAAACTGAAGGAAGGTTAATTTAGATGAGATATAAGAATAATTTTTTATAAAGAGTGTGGTGATACACTGCAGAGGTTCAAGGTCAGGTTGAAGGGGACTTTAAACAACCTGGTATAGTGAAAGATGTCCTTGCTCATGGCAGTGGGGTTGGAACAAGATGATCTTTAAAGATCTCTTCTAACCCAAACTAATATATGATTCTACAGTTTCCAGATATCCCAGGTGCTAAACTAGAGATTTGCTTCTCTTTGCATTGAAGGGCGTATGGCTCAGAATCACCAAATTGTGTTTCTCTCCACTCTTAAAATCCCATTTGTCATTATGAAACAAGTACACAAATGACAAAACTACCTTTGTCTTCTATCTGCTTTCAGACTATCCAACTTCACTAATGCAAGTAAAGTGTTAAACTCTAGGAAAGACAAAGCTGGACAAGAGTGTGTAATGTCAGTGTGGGGTGCTACTTGGAAAAAATGCAGATAGTGAAATGATTTCATGTCTCGTAATGTTTCTTTGATGTTTGTTTAGTTAATCTGGTGGTTGTGTGTCCTCTGTTCACTGAGGACTAGCAGCAGCTCTTATCACTGTATCTTACTCATTTTATTGTAAAGGAGCTTTTATAATGGCCCAGAGCAAGGAAATATCGTCTCAAAAATGGAATGGCTAGTAATTGAAACGGTTTATTAGTTGCTAAAATCACACCATTCAATATTTAGTGTATTTACAAGCATTTTATTATCATAAAAATAACATTTTAATATAGAGCCTTAGCAAAGACCTTTAGAAGGAAATGAGGTAATCAAGTCAGAACTGATGTTGAGTGTTCTGGACAGCACCAGAAGATCAGAGAACAAATGAATAAATTATAATCACTGTTTTAGAGAAAAGCCTTTAAATGAGTTCTATGGTTACTGCAGTGACTGAAGGCATTTAGATATTTAAATATCCAGGCATAGATGGATGCAGTGACATATTAGTAGCAACTATGTCTTCTTTAATTGACTTAAATTGCACCTGTGCAGTATGAAGGTGGCAAAAATATGACCTGAAAGTTAAATTATTCGTTAATTTAGTTATTTGTATATTCTTTGACATTTACATTAATCCCTGGTTTTAGCACAGAGGAGAATCTGTTTACAGGGTTGTTTTGCCAGTTTAGCAGACACTTTAGCAGAAGTGTCTGCTGACTCCAGTCTTTGTTTGAGCTCAAAGCACGGTGCTGTTCATAAACCTAACACTTGGGCATTGTTTCTGTTCTCAGGCAGAAGGGAAGAAATATGTCCTGTCCTTGAAAAAAAATTTGGCTTTTGTTCCTTTGTGATGGAACTGTATTACCCTGCTCGGTGAGGAGAAGCTTTTGTGCAGATTACAGTGTCTCCATTTCTTTGTGCAGATATTGATAAGAATTGTGAATTAGTTTATCTTTGACTGCTATTTAATGGGATTTCTGTTAAGAGAAGCTAATGACTAAGCACTCGTATGTCTAAGGTTTGACTTAATTTTGTTTAGGTCTAAAGCCACTGGTAATTTTATTTACAGTTTTATAATAAATTGATAATTTTTCCCCCCATTCTATACATGCAGATCTGCTGTTGAATCTCAGGGAAAATCTGTTCTCAGGAAAAGCTTTACACAAGTGCTTCTTAGTTTTGGCTCTGAATCGATCTGCTTATCTCATTTGTGGTAGGAAGTGAGAAGGTTGCAGATGTTTCATAGAAATGAAAGTATTGATGCCAAAGGTTTGGAACGTCCACAATTTTTTTTTTCATGCTGCAAATAGAGATCCTTCTCAGTGATGATAACACCAGATTAAATTGTATCTTGGTCTCTCTTTGTCATGTAGATGAACAAATAGTGTTTTAACTCTTAGCAGTCCAGTGGTTTTTGTTATATTTTATTTTGCCAGTAATCTCTGTCTAACTACAAATGGGTTCACTACTGCTACTATTCAGGTCATATCTGTGATCTATAAAAGAATCCTGGGCAATAAAATTAGTGTTACTAAAGTGGATTCCTGTTGTGTTTTCTGGTTTCATACTTTTCTTTGTGCAATATTTGTTATTCAAGTGAGCTTGAACACTTATGATCAAGTCTTAAAATTGTATTACCCATCTGTAAGCAGCCATTCAATGTCTGATTACAAAATCCCCATGAGCTCACCTGAGTGACTCTCCACCAAAGTTCAGTTTATGAGTTACTTTTTAATTTTCCTTGTAAGCAGCTTCATTTGAAATAAGCTTTGGAATAGCACTTGGACTTGGATTTCTTTCATCTGGCCTCCTTAGTGTGGGGACAGTTTTTAAGGTCAATATCTCATACTGGACCAATAGATATTTTTATTTGAGATTGTACTTCAAATTTAACAAACCTTAAACATTTTTCTTTGGAAATTGCTTTTTGCAAAACAAGATTAGAACTCTGCATTATTAGTAAATAATTAATTTTTCTACAGCACGTGCATTTTAATACACTGTTATTGTTCACTTGTCAAACTTCGTACTTTCAGCTAGTATTTTAATTTAAAATATATTTTATTTGTGCATTAGACATAGAAAAGTCTATATTGTTTTGGGTCAAGAATCGAATATTAATACAGATAAGATCTCTTGGGTTTTCTAACTCAACCTGGAGGTTCCTGTCTGATATGCATAAAATCAGATGAAACTTTCTTCCTGGTTCTATTGCTATGAAGCAATTGTTTGTTTGTGCAAATTGAATGAACTTAAAACTTATCGCTAGGTTTTGTTAATCTCTGTCCCTTACAAAACAGGGAGTTTACATTCCAAATGAAAATTAATTGAATTGTAACATTTTAATGGGCATTAAACAGAGTTTACACAGGTATTGATAGGTATTTGATATTGGTTTGTTCTTTCCCTGTGGATGAGACAGTTAGCCAATGTCATTTGCACAAAAATCAATACAGTTGGAGATCTGAAATCTCCAAAGTGAGCATCAGTGTTGGAGGGAATGAAGGTGCCCTACAGAACCCTCTGGTAAGTCTCCTTTTTATAGCCAATAAAAAATCATAGGTTTCTTTGCCTGCACAGATTAAAATGCAGTTTTTGCTGCTTGCCTGGTTCCATGAGCAGTTCCGTTCTAGTCTATCTCACAGCACAGTTGTGCTAAGAGGCACAGTGTTTTCTGTGTAATAAATATCTGAATAAATCTGTGAGGAATTGACAAACAAGAAAAGTTTGGTTTGCTGATGTTGTGGATTAGGATCTTTAGCAAATCTAAACATGCACCTCTATTTGACCGTGTAAAACCTAATAGACAAGAATAGAGAAGATAAGTGAGTATTTGATAACACACAGGATGCTCAAGAGAACTTGCAGTAATCCTAGTCTGTGATGTTGGGAACCATCACATGCTTGCCACATCTTTTGGGTTTGTTGAAAGAAAATCTTAAGAGAGAAGGTGTTTTGATGTCTTAAAAAATCAAATTTTATTACAAATCCCTTTTTTGGGGAGGGTCATATTTCTTTTAATCCTTACAGCGTATGAGTAAGCATGATAAATTATAGAGTTGTTTTGTTTTATCTGGCCAGGAGTTAATTTCCCTGCTCAATACAACCTTTTAATGTTTGCAGTACTCATGCTAGAAGAGCAATGATAAAGGAATGATGTGGCCTTTAATGCTCAGTGTCTTTGTTCAGACTGGTTTTGTTGTCAGTGGAGCTACTGAGCCTGGTGTGGGGTTTGGAGTCTTGATAGATTGATAGTGGTTTCTTTGAGCCCCTGTGAAGTCTGATACAGACTTTAGAGGCTCTGTTTCTTTTTCTTCCCTTGATGAAATTCATTTGTGTTTAGGCATTTGCGAGCTGAATTCAAGAATTACTCTTCCCTTTTGGCTGTTGGGGAGATCTTGAAGTAGGGTTGAATACTTTGTTTAATCCATTTGTGTTTTCATGTAAGCACCAAACATTCAAGCTTATATAATTTAATCATCAATTACCTTATCTTCTAGACTGTGCTTCCATTAGGAATAAAATGATTCTGCATCTTGATGGGCCTCAGAAAGAGGCTAATAACGTACACAGTTATAAATATTTACCTTTTCTTTTTAACAAGCTTTTTCATGTGATCCTGCAGCTGGGACACTTCACAATAAAGTTAGCAGCACTAACTTCCCTGATGAAACATTAAATCTTCTAATTCATTCCTTCAAATCAAACATGCTTTGTAGTTGTTCCCTGAAGAGTTAACAAGAAATCTGATTGAAAAACAAGGTAAGGGGAGTGTATCTGATAGTACAGGCTTCTAATACTGGGTCTTTTAGGGAGCATTCCTTTTTATTACTTGTTTGCTTGGTTTTAACTGTGGGATTTTTTTTAACACAGAAAGTTTAAGTTTGTAACTTTTCTGTCATCTGTGATATAACTGCAGATGAATGTGCAGAGAAAGCTGTAGGTATTCAGAATGGTAGATGTGTGCATGATGTGTTGAAAACATCACTGTGGGAAATAACATTTGCAGTAGTTTTGAAAACTTAATATTGATACTAAGTTCAGTTTATATATTTATTGTTGTAGAAATGTTGGAATTTATTGCAAAGTTGTTCAAATAAATCTACGACAGAGAAAAACAGTGTAGAACTCCCTTCTGTCTTTAAAATACTGACACTTTTATATAATGCAATACATTCTGTAAAGCTTTTCTCTGTTGTTGATGTTGTAAACCAATATATTATAGCCCCTATGAGGCTATGTAGATTTACTGTAATTTTCCTTGATTCTGCTGTCTCTGACATTTTTCAGGGTGCTGCTGGCAAGTACATGAGTTAACCAGATAGAGTTAAAAAGAAACTTAGTTGCAAATTCTTATTTAGCCTACAATTTTGGTCACATGTGGGCTCACCCCAGCTTCCTGATAAACTGCTGGCCCTCTCCTCTCAATGTGTAATGTCCAGACTGGAAAGTTAAGGCAAATTTCAGTGCTAAATACTAAAGCATAAACACTATGATTCCATTGCTAATTGCTACTTATATAGCTAGATATTTGGTCTGTGATCTGTTCTCTAGGCTTTTAATTTTCAGTGTATTTTAGAGTGCATTAGAGAAGGCCTAATGACAGGATCAGATTTATCTATCATTAAGGATATGCACACAGATTATATAAAGTGATGAGGAAAGGCTGAGAAGAAAAAGAATGCTGCTCAGATATGCACACAGCCCTGACACAACAGGCTTTTATCTTTTAAAGGACAAACAGTTCTGTGTTAAAAAATAGAAAATGCAGCTTTCAATGTTGACTATTTTTGGTGCTTTCAAAAAATTCAGAAAGTATCAAGTTACCCTCAAGTTACATTGCTCATTGGTTATCTTCCTTACAATATGGGCTAATAACAGTGAGTTCTTGGCCAGATTATTGTAGTTAAATTTTCATTCTTCCTTCCAACAGTTTGCTAGGATTCACTTCCAGATGACCTAAGGTTGTTATGCTCATTAGGCTTCATAAAAAAGGTTTCTCATTTTTCTTATTAATGGATTTCCTTTTCATAGAAAACTTTTGTGTAGATTCCCCACCCTCTGGCTAACAGTTTAACATGTTTTGACCTGCAGACTTGAATATTTGTCAGTCACAATTGAGTGCTTTTGCTTGTCCTAGAGATTGTGAGGCAGTTTGTCTTTAATTATTACACAGTTACGTGCAAGGAATTGTCCTTTGCATGATCTGTTACATCTTAAATAGAGTTCATAAAAACAGGGTTTGAAAAGTTTTATCTCAGCACTGCTCTGAATCTGATGTGTCAGTCTTACTGACTGTGTGATGCTTCACCTGGCAGTCGAAGCAAAACACAAATCCACGCTTGCAGTATTCACCTGCCTTCTGTAGATTAAAGACCTGTGCTACTCTCTTGCTGCACCATTAAATGAACAATAAGGAAGCAAAAGAGCTTCTGAAAATCCTTGCAGTGGTTTATGTGCTTGTTCTGTTATTTCCTGCTTTAATTGCTTGGAATTTTTCCTGTGCAATGAGGACTGAGAAGGATCCTTGTAACTGTATTCTGAAATTACCAGATTGGGATTTTAACTGGGGATACTGGTATGATCAGGCAAATCAAGAAGCATGTTTGGCTTCTTGTCTTTTGTCTGCATCTCCTGTGACAATCTGGTTCTCCCAGCTAGCTGAGTGTGATGATCCCAATGAGAGATTTCAAGCAAGAGCAATAGACTTGGGTGTCATTCCAGTATCAGAACTCTTTTAGTGCTTTTTCTGTACAAGTGTGGTAAGTGACTGAGCTGAAAAATGCAGAGCCTCTTGATAGTCAAGAAAAGCTTTGGCCATTCTTCTTCATATTCTGATATTTCAAGTTATGTGAGCAGATTTTTGTGTACCTTTGTAGGGAGTGATAGCAATAATCTTTGCCTAGCAAATCAAGATTATGTGACACTTTTATCTTCAGCCCTGAGCTTTGCAGGAATCAGCTGGCTGTTTGAACCTGATTTTTAGCTTGTGGCAAAAGCCACAAGCCCAAAGTAAATTAAATTCTTTATCACCTTTGAAAAGAAATGAATGGAGAGAGGCTCATAGTCCTTTTCACACAATGTGAGCAAAGTGTTACATGCTCACTCATGCTTTCATCTCTAGGGTTGTAAAAATCTTTTCTTTTGAAAAGTGGAAGTGGAGTCTTTAAAATTATGGCAGTCTGTTCTATGTAATCTATTCTTCAACCACTTGCTCTAGTAGATTAATTTAGTAGCTCGAAAGCATGTAAGCAAAAGTTTGCTCTATAGCTGCAAAGAGTTTCTTTATTTATTGATTTGGAATGTTGTGTAAGATTTTTGTGTTCTTTGTATGCATTGCTTTGTGGGAAGGACAGGGAAATACCTCTTCTAGGTTTATTCCTTCCTCGTTTGAGAGTGGTAATGTAATCTACTGCTCTTTCCATGCAGTTCATGTGTGATCTGCAATATCAAAGCAGGGTTTTGATGGATGAGTGAAGTAAATTGCAGTCTTATGAAAGACAGCTCTATTGTTATTAAGCTAAAACTTTCGCTCTTCATTGTTTTGCTGACACAATATGGGCACAGCTCTTAGAAAATGCAATTTTAAACTGGCTGTGTTGCACTTAGCTTTTTTGAAAACATGATAGGCTGTCTCAGAACACTGCACTTCTTTTTTTAACTTTTTAAATATCTATTTGAAAAGTGACTTAAGCAGTTTATGAACCTGCAGAATGTGATTGGAGGCCCTTTCTTCCAGACATTTAACATTTATGTAGTCTTCTGAATATTGCCAAAGTGTTTAATGTGCTTAACAAGAAAAGGATTAATGAAGAAGTTCCCATATGTAATATGTGCCAAATCCATCATGTCTAGAAGACAGCCTGGATTATTTGGTGAGTGTGGGAAGCTGTTTTTACCTTTCTACTATTCGATTCTTATCTCTGTGGTAGAAGTTTTGGTGGAAAGCTGAAACTGGGGACAGCTGTCACATGGAATGGCTTTTTGAGAAGTAGCTTATGGCACTGGGCTGACCTCAAAGGTGTGTGTAGGCAGGGTGTTGTAGCTGATCAGATACTGTGGTAGGAGTAGGTGTGCCCTTCAGCTGGGGAACTTTTGATTTAGATATTATCAGATCTACAAGACTTGTGTACTGTAACTCAAGAAGACACATTAAGAATTTGTAATTATTTTTGCCAATAAAAAGAGAATGAGCATAGAGGGAAAAAGGGAAGGGTAGGGAAGTGGGCACATTCTTTGCCTGGTAAGCATTGTCTGTATATTGTGTGGAGAAAGAGATATGGAAAATACAAAAGTTGCTTGTAACATGACTTAGAGTACTTTCATTTCTAGCTTCAGTGCCTTTGCTTACCTGATGTCCCAAGTGAGTGAGTGTTCTTATTTAGTTGCAGTTCACTGAGAAAGATTGGTGAGAGGAGAGAGTGTGTGTATGTTTGTGTGTGTCGAAGGGGGGGGTGAATATGCACCTGCAGGGGAAAAACCAAAACAGCAAACCAAATGAAACCTCCAGAACACCAACAAACACCCTCGAAACTTTGAACAACGAAGTCCCAGTTAGAACACTTCACTTCAAGTTAGTCTTTGACATTTTAATCTTAACTGCTGCTGATGTGCACGGGGCCTTTCAACACATGACTAGTTTCAGGGAAGTAGCTGGATGCTGAAGGATGTTGGGAATATTTGGAATTGAAGCATAAGGAGTGGGAGAGCATAGGCTGGATGAAGTTCTTAAGTAATTTGTTTGTAATGGAGTGCCCATGTTTGTGGGTTTTGTTTTTTTTTTTTTTGGAGATGTGGTAATTTCAGACTGTAACAGATCGTAAACATGTGCCACATTTCAGACATTATAGGCACAGGACAGGCCTTACTAAAAGTGTGTGCATGTTTTTGTATGTCTACTTACAGTCGCATACACAACTATAACCATATTCTGCCATCCTGAACAGAAACAGCAGACTCTGTCCTTGGCCTCTGCAGCTTTCAGAGTACTCTCTGCTGGGAGACTGCTAATCCTGTAATTTAATATTATTTAGCTTACACCCAAGTGCAGAGAGAAAGACAGGTAGATACCTTTTCAGCTCTCCAAATGACAGAAAAGGAGAAGTAGAGACTGCTGCAAATGAAGGACTTCAGTACCTTTGTGGGGAAGGTCAGAGACAAATGAAAATGTGACTGTTTTTGCTCCAAGATGTGTGCAAGGAACCATATGATTTAAACAGCTTTTCAGCTGAGAAATTTTCTCTATTCCCCCCCAGGTCACTTGATTTTGAACCCCTCCCCACTCTTGCCCCAACACAACTGTTCACAGCTATGTGAGCTGGGAGAGTGAAGTGACCTGCCGTGGTACCCAGCTGTCTCTGGTGATCTGGGTTAGACACTGGCGACTGAAAGTCTGACCAGAACCAGAGAAGAAATTGTATCCAGAGCAGCCTGGGAAAGGTGCACCACTGCAGCTGATGTGGAGCAAAGCATTGCTGTCCCTCGAACAATAACAAAGTTACTTTGTATTATGAGGTGCCAAAAGATTTCATGATTAGAAGGAAATAGGGTCTAAGAAAGGTTGAGAATGAGTGACTCAGAGCTAAATGAGAATTCTATTTCAAATCCCAAATCAGTTTGTTTTTTTCTTTTTTTTCATATAAAACCACTTTATTCATCTCTCCTCCCTTCCCCTTGAGGTTTTTAAAGTGTGTAGTAAGTGGTCTGGATTTGACAGTTTGAGGCATAACACTGTAGACGGAATAGATTTGAATTAATGACTTTAGAAATAGATTTTGACCAGAATCTGCAAATTTTAATTAAAACCCATAAGTGGTAAACTAGTTTTTGATTTGAACACAATTTAAAGCTATGTTAAATTGCGTGGTCATGTATCATGCAGGGAAAGTTTATTTTCTGCCTCAGTTTATGAGGATAAGCATGGCTTGAAGTAGCTGTAGCTGAATTAGCTGTAGAGCTAATGAGAGGCATTTGAAATAAAATGGAGGAGTCCATTAAAACAAGTGGACTATTTCACATTGCAGAGAAGGGACAACTTGAACAGTTCATCTGTATGGGCTATAATGGAAGGTGTCACATCTTCAAATCCATGTCTGGTAGCAAAGCTGGTTGTTCTTCTTTGGGTGTGGAATGAGAGTTTGACAGCTCCAGAACAATGAAAAGCATGAGGAAAGCAGTGTGGTTGTGCTTGACACTGTTCTGCCTACGCAATTTTCACTGAAATTTTGCTGTATGCTGTGGAAGGAATTCACATGTGTGGGAGTGTTTCTGACAAATACATGTCTAATTTTGTTTGTAGTAATAACAAAGACATGACACAAAGGCTGATCGTTATCCTAGTTATTAGTTAGTTGTGCATATGGTCTTCACAGAGCTGTAACTTGTAATAGGAGTTTTGGATTGCAATAGACATTGCAACAGTTTATAGGTATATTACTCATAGGCTGGATGGAATAAAGATGGAAGAAGATTGGAGAAAGTACTTTTGCTTTAGCAGGAAATAGCTTTAATCAAAGCTGAGCCTGTTTTTTCAGTACCATTTTATCCTAAATACTGTAAGAAAAAAGAACTGCTGTAGCATAATTGCATTTTTCTGACTATTATTAATGGTATTTCTTGCAGCAGTGGTGTTCAAGGACCAGAGTTGACAGGGACCTTGTGATGTGCTTTCTGTGCAGCTATGGGGCACCAAAGAGGAGGATTTACAATGTTAAATGTTGTTGTTTTGGTTCTTTTTTTTTTTTCCCCTATTTTGGGGTGGGGTGTGTTTCTTCATGTTTCTTTTAACGGTCTCCTTTATGCTTTGGAGGTTGCATGTTTCACACAGGGGATACTTGGCTGCCATTAACAAAGTTCTGCATGTTTTTCTTCCTCCAGGAGATGAAAACGGAGTCCACTCCGCTGCGTTGCAGGAAGCTCAGCAATCCTGACATCTTTTCATCTGCTGGGAAAACCAAGCTCCACCGTCAGCTGAGTCAAGACGACTGCAAGCTACGAAGGGGTAGCTTGGCAAGTTCTTTGTCAGGTATGCCATTTTGTAAAGACAGTATGACACTTTGTTAGCATTAAAGATTTGCAGCATTGTTGGCACAACAGTCATAATAAAAGATACTGGAAAGTCGACCTCCTGTTGGCAGGGCATACAAAATTTTATGTAAGAGAAAGAAGCAAAAAAAATTTTCAGTAGAAAAGAGTGAAAAAGCCTGGATTTAGAGTGAAATTTTGTATATTGCCCACAGTGAAAAGTTAAAAGCTAAGATTTAATAGGCAAAATTCAAGAATTGAGTTTAATAAAGTGGAACTTCAGGTGGCCCATTGGTGTATTCTTATCCCTTTTAAAATCAGCATTGAATGCAAGCTTGCCCACTCTGCCCTTTTGTTTCTTACCTGGAAACTGAATTTTTATATCATGTTTGAATTACTATTTAGTTTCTTTATGGTTTCAAAAGCACTGTAGGCAATTGTTATTCAGAGTAAAAATCTTTCTTACTAACTTCATGTTTTTTTTCAGTTTGTGTAAAATTTGGCTTTTTTTGTGAACATAATATTTAGCCTTGTAATTAAATTTAGTTTGTCAGCTGTAGAACCATGGAGCGAGCATAGGCAAGTAATTACCCAAAAATGGACCAAGTTCACTAGTTTTCTTTTTTTTCGAAGACTTTGTTAGTGGGCTAGGGAATGGTTTCACAGCTGTTTAAAACTGATAACAGAGTCTGTGGTGCTGGAGTAGAGCACAGAGAGCTGCATGATCAGTCTAGAATGAAAGAGTTGATATGCCTGAATGCCACTGTTACTCTGTAGGGTTAAGTTGCAGCCCATTTCCTCCCTAATTAGGCTGTTTGCCTATTTGCATGTTAGTGCAAGAACTGGAAGAGTTGAAAATTCTCAGGTGGTAGGGGAAAGAGGAAGAAGGTGAAATCACCTTTTTTGGCATCAGCATGGGCATGATTTACATGATTGTGAAAATACATCCAGTCCTGGTCCCTCGTCTTTTATCAGAGGAAGATAAATATTTTCATGTTTGAGGTGTTAGATGTAATAGAATTAAACAAGCAGTAAAGTATGTATGTTTTATTTTGGCTTGGCCTTGGCTTAGTGTTTTTTTTGTAGTAAGTGGATAGTTTCTGAAAAATGGAAACAATTAAATGTTTTGTATGCATGTAGGTTTGTTCTCCAAGGTAGGTTAATCACTAGAGGAGGACAGAACTTTATGAACTACACAGCTGTTGACCGACTGCAATGGCCTAAGTTAGTACTGTAGCTTTTTCCCCCCCTTGAATAGAAGTATGCAAAATAAATAGGAGGAAGCAGGAAAACTGGAAGGTCTGTTCTCTTTTAAAAATAATTTTTCTGTTTGGAGATTGTAATTTCAGAACAAAAAATTCTGTATTCTCCAGAATCTGTTGATTCATCTTAATTACTTTTCAATCAACTATGCCTGATTCAGGAAGGGGTAAAGAGCCCCAACAAGATTAGTCTGACCCAACTGAATAGAGAATTTGTACAGGTTTAGATGTATATTTTCAGTGTGGCTGTCTGGAATGTGTGTAGAACTTGAGGCATGATAGCTTAAACTTTAGCTTAAAGTTCTATCCTTAAAGTGATTCCAGCTAATTTTTGCCACAGAATCAAGTTGAAGAGTGTAGATGACTGTGCATGCAAACTGGTTGGCTAAGATTTGACTCTTGATGGAATTCTGCTCTCCTGGATGCAGATTTTGTTGAACTAAAAGGAGATATTGATAACTGTATCTTACAGAGACTTAAATAAAGTTATTCTTGTCCTCAAGCGTGGATATTTTAGATTGCTAGATAATTGTATTATTTGAGTTGCTATTATAGGATCTCTTTGTTAGTGCTGTACAGGATGAATACAGCAATATACACTTGTGTAGTTTTAGGTCTCTGCAGACAAGATGAGTTGTATTTATACGTTATCTTGAAAATGATCAAGCCATGAAAATCATGTCCACAGCTGTAAGCAGCTTGAGTGGGACCAGGAAGAGGGTCCTAATATGTTGTGTCTCTGTTTGCTTGACAGAGTTGATCCTGCTCATCTGTCCTACACTTGACTCATTCTGTTGGTGTATACTTGGCTCATTGTAACTTATTGTAAATTATCACAGAAAATTAATGTTAGCAAGTTAAAAAAAGAAAAAAGTTCACCACTTCCCCTCCCTGCCCTCCCCCCAGCATCACGGCTGGTCACATTATGTGACAATCTTCCAAATATTGCAGCCATTGTTATGGAATGAATGTAATAATTCGCATCTAGTTCTAAGGGGCAGTTGAATTTGTAAACAGCTTTCTGCCCCTGAGAGAACAAGTCTCTTTCTGCAGCATATATGTGATTAAAGGTGTAGCCTTCCTACCACTTACTGCAATAAATGTATCAGTCCCCTGTGATTCCTGAGCATATA
The DNA here is from genome assembly GCA_008694505.1 of Cyanoderma ruficeps. Taxonomy (NCBI): domain Eukaryota; kingdom Metazoa; phylum Chordata; class Aves; order Passeriformes; family Timaliidae; genus Cyanoderma; species Cyanoderma ruficeps. The sequence continues at coordinate 17,065,782 of VZDJ01001247.1, forward strand.
GTAATCCACTGAATGCAAGAATCTTTTCTGTGCTTGGAAGGGGGCGTGTTATTTAGTCCCATTGTCCTAATTTTAAGGAAAAGAGGTATTATCCTCTTCCATTTTGGAATGGGGAAATTGAAGTACAGGGATTGACTGACCAGACTTACAGAGGAAGTCATCTGGAAGCTAATAAGTGAACCCAGATTCACAGACTTCTTCACTTATGTGTTTTTAACCACAGAAATATCTTTCTTCTCTTTTTTCTTTGTGGATGACATTGTACATAAAAGGAAGCTGTCAAGCTCTGTGGAGTCAAAATATGACCTACTTTGACTTTGGTTCTTTCTCATTGTGGAAATTTACTGCTTGACATTTCTCAAAAACCAGTGTTGCATTGAGTAGAAAATATGTATTGAGCAAAAAAATCCATCCATGGTTCAAAGCAAGACAATATTTAAACATACACTATATTATGTTACAGCTGCATAAAATGCAGTGCTCAGTGTTCCAGTGGTAGGAGAAAGTGGGGATGTCTAAATGACGAAGCTATTTAGAGGAGACAATGTTTTACAATTCAGGATGTGTTTTCAAAAGAACTTTTAAAATTATACTAAAGAGATTTTGCCTCCTTTTAGGGCAGCAAATATTGTTTCCTTTTTAAGATGAGTAGAATATAGAAATTATAAAGTGATAGCAATCTGTTTTTATAAGGCTTTTGGATTTCCCTGTTATCTCACAATGTAAAGTAAATTTCTTGGAAATCTTTAGTTATCAGACATAATAAATTTACTGGTAAGGTGCTCTTACAAGTTTTAACCTACCAAAATATTGAAAATTCTTTTTTAATTAAATGATTTTTCTTCACATGCAGTATTTGTTCTCAGCCTTGTACTTTGAACTTGCAGACTTGTTTAAAAACAAGCTGATGGTATTTTGATTTTATTTTTAAAGGAAAACAGCTACTTCCCTTATCAAATAGTGTCCACAGTGGAGTGGGCCAGACGCTATGGCAGCCTCCTGGAGATACCTCCAACCTGGTCCGCATGAGAAATCAATCTCTAGGACAATCTGCTCCTTCACTTACTGCTGGTTTGGTGAGTGAGTCTGGGAATACTCGTGGTGCTTTTGTGCTATTAAAAGTGATGTGATCCTGTGCCTTAGTTTTTATGTTGTTTTCCCTGCTTCTGCTCAGTGAAAGCAGCATTTTGTTCCCATGGTGCTTTTTAGGCTACAGGGTGAATTAGGAAGAGAATATGTTCATCCTGCTTTAGACAGAAAGCAGGAAAAGATGTGCATTGAAGAATAATGACTTTTTGGGAACATTCCTTCTCAACGCTACTTCAGTTGCCTGATACCTGAAAGAAATATCATTGGAAGTCTAGGAAATGTGAGCATGGGAACCCAACCATTTCAAACAAGTTTAACGGGGAAGCAGCTTTCTGAATATCTACCTCTGCCTGTTTCACTAGGGAATAGCTAGGGGGATGAATCTGAAAGGGATAACTGGCCAAGGAACTGAAGAGCTGGAACTCACATTGTGCTCTTCTTCATTGTTCCTGTCAAGAGATTTTGGTAAAAAACCTTTGGTAAAATATTTTTGAGGAATGTTGCGTCTGCTAAATTAACGTTTTCTAAGAAAAGTGTGTTCTGTATGGAGACATACTCAGGTGGCTACAGTCAAGTCTGAACTGCACACAAAAAGGAACACATTTCTTTTGTAAAGTTTCCTTAGTATCTCTAAGAATCTATAATCAGTGATGTGTGAGGAGAAGAAAAATCCAAGGGTAGGAACAGACAGCTATTTGTGAGCAGGCATAGATGCAACAGAAATTGTTGACATATATGCGACAAAAATTGTTGTAATAGTAGATTAAAGCCAAAGTTGAAATGTTTCTTTTCCTGAATATCTACAGAGTTATTTGTATAACAAATTTTACTCAAGTGAGGAATTTTGGTGTGTGCTACTTATAGTGGTGCAAGTAACTGGGTAAATTTATGTTACATTGTAAGACCATTTAGAAGCAACGACCCCTTAAGTAAAAGGGTGTACCTTGGATAAAGCCCTGAGAATTTTTTGGGGGTTCCTAGACAGTTTGGCACCACCAGGCTATGAAAGGAAACTTAAATCGTTAAGGTTCAAAAAGTCACGCGTCTCTGTTACAACTAATTTTGATTTCACAATGAAGTAATTGTAGTCTTGACATTTTCAGACATACTACTATATTGAAATTCTTCTGATTTGATTTAATTGTGTTGCATCTTAATTTGGTGCCTGTTTAGTGTTTGCCTTAAATTTATGCTCTCACCAGTGGTTCTAAATTCAACGATAACAGAAAGGGAGAATGCTCACATGGACTTGGCTATAAGTATTTATCTTACGGGGATTAGAAAAAGTAATATGTTAAAACACAAGCCTGTTCTCTAGAGGCAGATAAATGCCTTGAAGCTTCATAACTTAGGTTAATGAAAATAACTGTGCTTTAAAACAAAGCACTAATTCCCAGATACTTCATTTGGAATACTAGGTTGTTGCTTAACAGCTGTGTGCAGCTCGGCAAGCTGCAGATGTTTGCATGTTACAATTCTGCATATTACTCATATTATACACTGTGTTTTCAGTTTGTCATGGCAGTGTTTGTGCTGTCTATCAAATGTTCTGATATGAAACGCAGTGCCAATGAGTTGTTATAAAATAATTTAAAATGCTCTGTTGCCTAAGTAAGGCAGAGAAATTAATCTCTAAATCCAGTTTTTGTCCCTCTGTGATAGTGTTTAGGTGTTGAATGACATGGCCACTTTCCTATCTCTGTATATTCTGTGATGGGCTGTATGTTCATTACAGTTGCAGTTAATTAAGCATAGACATTACAAATTTTTATGTGAAGTGGGTTTCAAAACCAATGACTAAAGAACATCACAAGATGAGCACCTAATTAAATGCAGTGAGTCCTGGGATCTTGGAGCCAGTTACATGTTTGCAGCTGTTTTAATTTACTTGTTTCAGAAATTAGAATAGCAAAAGGTCTCTTGCCAGTATAATTAATCTCCTTTGAAGAATAGCTTTAAGAGATGAGTAAGTTCAGAAATGCAGAATGTCATTTTAATATGCCAGCCTTGACTGCTAGAGCATTTAATTCTTCTATTATTTGTGATAATACAGTAGTTGGATAGCTAGAGAGCAGTGGAGTGTGATTTAGGAAAGCCAGGAAAGCTGTGCATTGTTTCTGCTCCCTCTTTCTGGCTCTGCAGGTATCAGTAGATTTTTCCCTTGAAAATTACTTTGTGGCATTCAGTAATGTGTTTTTTTGCTTTCTAACCGCTACTATTCCTACAGGTTGTTTATTGTGCTTAAATTGCATTCTTTTCCTCTTTAAAAATATTTGCAAGGTGAAAAGATAAGTTAACAATAGCAGATCTACAGAAAGTAGTTTTCAGCTTCTGAAACAAGCCTGATAGCTAGGCTACTTATCAGCAATGACTCCAGAACTGGGAATACATCAAATTCTAACTTGCTAAAATATATAAACACAATTTATTGTTGGGCAGAATCTTTCAGTTTATACATGTGTGATAATCTGGATTAATGTGCCTGCACAGCAGTTGCCACTAGGTCCTTGACTTGAGAAAGAAGCCAGGGCAGAGTGAATGCTGAGTGCTGTCATTGTGGAATGAAAGGTGTTGATCTGATCTGTGTGCCTTCTAAATATATGTGAGGATTTCAGAGGATGACCTTCAGCTCATCATCTACTTTAAGACGAATGGCTCTGATCCTATGAGATTGAATTCTGGTGAGGTGTTTCCTATTTAAGACTTTTAAATCCCTAAGATAGCTGAGGAAGTAATCAGAGGAAAACAAAGCATCACTGTGGGTATCTCAATGGTATTTCCTACTGTCAAGGCCCAAATACACACAAAAAAAACTGGGTGCAAGGAATATGCGTAGAGTGCATGTTAAGGAGGGTAATTTTATGGAAAATTTCTTATGACTTAGTTTTGGGGGTTTATTTGAGATCTTACCCTGTCATAAAAAGAGTTAGACCTTAAACTGTGGTTTTTTAAGGGATGTCATAGAATCCTGGAGTATGCTGAGTTGGAAGGGACCCACAAGGATCATTGAGTCCAACCCCTGCCCCTGTGACCAAGAGTCACCCCATGTGCCTGAGAGTGTTGTCCAAACATTTCTTGAATTCAGACAGCCTCGGTGCTGTAACTGTTTCCAGGCGGAGCCTTTTCAGTGCTCAACCACCTTCTGGGTGAAAAACTTCTTCCTGATATCCAACCTAAACCTCTCCTGACTCAGCTTCATCTTGTTTCCTTGAGTCCTGTTGCTGGTGATGGAAAAGATCAGTAATGTGGATGCATTCTCTTATGAAGAAAGGCGTGAAAAGCATCAGGGTTTCTAAATTTTAGAAAGGAAAATGACTTTATGAAGAGATGGTTGTGATTGTTGTAGAGGTAGATTGGGAGTGTCTTTCTTGAAACTGTTAATTTTAACAAAACACAGTGTGAATGAAACTGCCAGGAGCAATGTCACAAGGTGCTAATATTCCATAGCTGAGGATTTATTGGTGGGCAAGGAGTGGCTTTCCCCCCATGTTTATTAAGGATAGGATGCTTAATTAGAGCACTACACTAATGCTGAATATGCTTCTTTATTTGTGGAGAGAGATTTTGTGTGTGTGTCGCATGTCCTGGCCCCTCACAGACAGCATCTCAAGCACTCTCTCCAGGGTTTTGTGAAAGAAACATCTGATAATGTGCAACCCATTAATTAGGACTAACGTCTCATATGCATTGCTCACCATCTAATGCCTGGAAAAGTTTGAGATGTTCCAGGAATAAGAAACCATGCATGTTCCTTCTGCCAACTGTGGCAATAGGAAAACATTTGAAGAAGCCTGTCAGTGGAAACTTAGATATGTTTGTGAAAGAGATTTTGAAATTCCTTTCTTAAATACTTACAAACTCTAATTTTCTGTAATGCTCCCACTACTGAACTGAAACTTGTGGTACTCGTTGAACTGAAAAACTGGACATAATTTTTGAAAGTGACATTGAGGTTTTCAGCTGGGTGGTTGCAGTTCTATTTAGTGTAAAATTTCTTCCTTATATTCTGTACCACATGGGATGTGGTCAGAGCCATTTCTTCATTTTCAGAGATGAAGGCTGCTGACTAAGCAGTTAGTGCTCTGTTAATCCTCTAATACTGAATTTATAAGATTTCATTGTAGGGTAAGTCTCATCTTCACAGGATAATTTCATATGACTTAGGGTTTTACATTTACTTTCAAAGTGAAAGTTGAAACAAAGTGAAATAATTGCATATTCATTGTGGTTTTACACAATGGCAGAGAATTCACCTTTCCCTCATCTTGTTCTAGAAGAAATTGTTAAAGACCTAAGCCTCTTAGATTTTGAATAATGATCTGGAGGGTAGAAAGGGTCAAATGCAAAGGTTTGAAATAACTCTCAACTGAAGAACTTCCTCTGTAGAACAAGACTCAGCCTGATTTATTGTCAACATTCAGTTCCCCAAAGCTGTGTGGATTAGGCAATACTGAGTGGAATGGGGAGAATGGGTCATCCTTGTGATGTTGGGAGCTTGGTGACAGACAGACCTCACACTGTGGCATGGTATTTTTGGTCTCCACACTGGGGTGTGCTTTTTAGATGTAGGAGATAATGCTGACTTTTTATTTTCTAAATTTTTACTCCTTTTCTTTTTTTTCCCCTTCAAATTTCATGTATTAGGAATAGCATCAATTGTACCTAATATATAAACTCGCCCTAATAGCATATTTCTCCTGTGCAGAATGCTGTTTATTAAAAAGAAAATTAAAATTTGTATTGTTTCTGGCTGTGAGAAAGAGTGGCTAACTGGTTACAGATTTGAGTTAGTGAATGAGATTATTACAAGGTAGGTAATTCCCTTTGAATTCATGTGGAAGTGGAATCCAAAGGCTGTGTTTTATTCAAGCCTGTGGAGCTGCGTTGCCATCTGCTGGTGTGCCAGGGGCTGGGGATAGGAATCTTGAACACCACCCAAGCGAGTTTTTATCAAACGGTGTTAGAGATCCCCGTAATCATTCGTGATTTTACAGCAGGAGTATGTTCTTTTTGGGATCGTGTCCCACAGGAATCACTTGTTAATAACTGACCTTTTTCTTTTATCTGGAGTATGAATTCACTTTGTAATGCCGCGCTGTGGTTTGCAGCATCCTTTTTCTGGTAACAGAGAGATGAAGGTTGTGACATTTACGAAGAAAACAAGATTTAAAAAAAAAAAAGAGAGAAAATTTTGTAGCCGATTCTATGAATAAAATTCGGAATTTCTGGGTCGCATCTGCGCGAGTTGCGCTTCGGCCTCTGGCCTGGTGGTGGCGCTGCAGGGCCGGGCGTCTCCCGAGCTGCGTTTTCCGCCGGGAATGTCGCTGTGGCTCCGGGACGAGCCGGGCTGGGGACAGGGATGGCTCCCCGCAGCTAAAGAAGACCTTAATTCTGTGTTGTTTGGCAGTTCAGTACGGGAATTAATAATGCAAAAGGCTTGGTGAAGTGCAGTGGAACTAGAAGTTCCAGCTTCAAAACCCCTCCTAGTTATAAAGGGAAATGTTATCTCTTCATCTCCTGCTTAGTTCCCAACGCTTTAATGGATTTACTGTTTATTATTTAGGATCTCTGCTTTATGCAGGCACCTGGGTAGTGGTTGTTAGACTCACAGGGATGAGGTCTTGGAAGGAATGGAGGCTGCAGTGGCTGGCAGACACCGGGTATCTGACTAACAAATTAAACATTAGTTTGCAAGGTACAACATCTGCTCTCCACCTCTGCTCGTTATGTGTGCTGGCAGTGAGGTGACTGCAGAGAGCTTAGAATTTCTCTTCCTCACAAAAGAATTAGATATAATCTCTTTTTATTGAAAAATACAGCACTAGTTCAGTTCAGGGACAAACCATTAATGCCAGTTGTGCATAGTGCTACCTCCTGCTGATTGCATGGATACTTATTACAAAAACAGGCATTTGAATCTGATGGGAAAACTGCATTTACGTTTGTGTCTTCTAAAACACACAGCTGCTCTTTTCCCAAAATGTTTTGTCATAGATAACATTACTTTTAGTTTGCATTTTAGGTAGTAACGTGTTGACTATTTAAATGTTGCTCAATAAAGATGAATATAGTTTCGTTTAAGAATAATCGTGAAAGTCATAAGTGATGAAGGCTATAAATTATTTCAGGGAGTAGAGAACATTCAATACTTGACTGTACAAGTAGGATTTCATATTTTTATGTTGGTAGGAAAGGAAAAGACAGCAGGAGCTGTGGCTGCATGAATGAAGGGATTTTATTACTGTATGAAGGCATGGAAACTGCATTTCAAGTTGGCAGTTGTAATAACCTGAGATAGGAAGTAAGTGGATTTCCAAATTAAGACCATGTGTGAAGTCTAAGTTTATGCATGCTAATTAGATATTTGCATGGACATACGCTGCAGAGTCTGTTGGCGAATCTTGGGGTACATTATCAGTTTTGGAATTTGGACAGGGCCTGAGGATGGAGTATGGAGCAAGCTGTACACATTTGGCAGTGTTTAGTGTGCTTGCAGGAACTTACCTTTGTCACAGCTTTTAAGGTGTCTCTGGTAGGAAACCCAAAATGGATGTGGTATGACTGGGTGTGTTTTCATGATTCAGGACACTTGCTTCACACTGGCATCCAAAACTGATAGTCCTGATTGGTTTTTCACTAGGAAACTTCATTCTGAATAATTCATGTAAAGAACAGAAAATTATTGTGATAAATTCTGTACTAAAGTTTTATTTCTGTATAGTGCGTATTACTTAAGCATAGTCAGCATCTTGCTCTGAAGAAACTTCAGCATATTACTTAAAACACAGTCAGCATCTTTTTACTCACTTCAGTTAAGTGAATTCCATTTTGGAGTGGACTCATTGGCTTAAAGGAGGTTTTCATATTTGAAAGAAAATGTGAACACCCTTCTGTGTAACCTGAGGCTTGTCAGTGTAGGAAATATGAATTCATAAAACTTGCCTTGTGATAATTGTTAGGCACTAGACTGTCAGTTTGAATGATTGCAGTTCTCATTATCTTCAGATGCTGCATGTTATTTTTTTTGTCTGTGAATATGTTGAATTGATTTTTGGTACATGCAGTCACTTCTCTTCCTGACAGCAGCGCTATTGTAGGTGTAAAGTGAGAAACTGCTGTAGTGTGCATGGAAAATTAGTTTTTTTGCTTGGGGAGCTATGGGGAACTTAAAATACAGTTATTCAGATTGTCTTGAACACACACTGTTGAAGAGTGAGGCTTTGTTCCTTGAGTGTTCTTCTGTGGTTCTTAATGACCTCCCTATAAACACATACTGATGTAAACAATAAAAGCTCTGGCTTTTAATTTAGACTAGTTGAAAATTTGCTGTTTTATTTTTGGCAGATATTTCCATAGAAAGGTATTGCGAGATGTCTGCATTTAATATTTAAATATGGCCATCTCCTGTGTCTGGTAATACTTCTTGAAATAGTTTCCTAGGATGTGATAATAGGAGAATTGATCTTAAAACATGAAATAGTTTGTTTGCTTAAGTTTCAAGCTGCTTTCTTTCAGAAATGCAAACTGTTTTGAGCCTTAGGACATTTATAAGAATCCCCTGTAGCATTTTAACTAAGCAAAAGCTTTGGACATGCTTTGTAATTAGTAGCATAATCCTCCATGTTTGGCTGCCACTTTTTGTTTGGTCTGTTTTCCTGCACTGTGTCACTTTGGTTTATCCAAGCCATGCAATGTGTCTTTCCAGCAATCCTTTTTCAGCCCCAGAGACACAGTGATTGTTTATTTTACCACTTTCAGGATAGTGGGAATACAAAGGTTTGTGTGCATCACCTCTGAAGAGCTGCAGCTCAGAATCTTTCCTATGAGTTAATCTAAAATCCTCATTGCCTCGAGATTACCAGAGGGGGAGAGGTGAAATCTCTTGGCAGAGATAAGGGTAGCCTTGTAAGTGAAACACAAGCCTGGGACTTATGCAACAATCCTGGTATCTGAATTTTGATAAGCTCAGGTATAGAGAGGTTCAGTCCCTTGGTCACCTGAAGAACTGAAAGAACTGCACGTCTTGCAGACTTTCTGTAAATCTCAGTTTATTAAAGTTTAGTAGATGTTTGGAGCTCAAATGGATGGTGCTGTGGATTAATTTATTGCTGCAGTCACTGTATATAGTGTGCCAGTATCATTTCCTTATTTCTGATTGTGTTCATGTTTAGATTTTCAAGTCAGTTGTTCAAGAGCCGAGACATACCACGATCTCCTGCCTGCCCTTGCTGGGTTATTATTGCTAACCTGAGCATTTCCATGTTAATTGTGAGTTTCAGCCTCTTTCCTGATGCGAACTGCAGAGTCTTTGTGCTGTGAGAACATGAGGCATGAAGTCAGAATAACCAATATATTACCAAGCTTGATTTAGAGTCAATATCTCTAGTTCTTCCCTTTGTGAACAGAAGCTAAGACAAATAATGGCCAGGTGCTTTTTTTTTTCTTCTGCTTTTCTTTTCCTTTTCCCCCAAATTGTTGTTTATTAAAGGAATGGATGAGAAGAATTCCTGTATTGTGGCATTTTGGATTGATCAGAATTCTTTTCACAGAAAGCAGTTGTGGCCAACTAAGTACAAATAGTGTAAAATTTGCTGAGAGGGTGCCTTACTGACTGAGGGGCTTCTGCTTTTGTTATTTATTGCAGTGACCAAGTTTCCATTAAAAAATTCAAGATTCTGTGTTCATTGTGAATATAAAACACTGTCATGTTGAGACTGTATTGCAAGTATGCAAAAATATGTCAGTGTGAACTCTCAGCTATTTGGCAGAGGGGAATGTTTATAAAAGAGGATTGAAAGATGTGCAGAGTTTCAGATCTGTCATAAAAGGATGTGAAATGTAATTAACCTAAAATAACCTTTAAAATATTTTTGAGCCTGATAAATTAAATGAGCTGTTGAGATAACATAATGAGAGATTTTAATTTTATACCTTAAATAATATCCTATTAAAATCCTCAAGGTTTTGCTTTGTGATGGAATCCACTGAGATTTATATTTTCACAATGACCTCATGATTCAGTAACATTGTTAATATATTTGGAGCATATTTGAGGGGTAAGGTCTAGGTTAATGGCAGCATTTATTCTTTAAGTGCTCGAAGCCACAAGGCTCTAATTGAAGATAGGAATGTTCAAACCTCATGATTTTAATGTGGTCATCCAGTATAGTGACACTTAAAGAAGTTATATGATGAACTCCTATGGCAGGGTTCATAATTTGTCCATGAAAACAAATTATTATGTGAATTTTTGAATTAAAATTCTCTGCCTTGGAGTTTAAATAAAACATGAAACTTCAGGTCTGACACGGTTTCTCTATTAGTCTTTGCTCAAATTAGTAACAAGCATTTGCATACCTTTAACACAGAGAATTCTGCTGTGAATTGTTTACATGAAGTTGCAGTGCATGCACTAAATCTCTCACACAAAGCTGCCTCACTAGGTCGAGTATGATATTTTTGTTTCAGGTAGTTAAGCCTGCAGAGGTACTTTTGGCAAGTCTGCATCTCAAATGTTCTAAATATTGGTAATTGAAGTAATTTAATGGATGAGCTGTTGTCAAGGAAAATATATACAGTGCTTATCACAGTGTCAGGAATCCAGGAGTTGGAGACAAAGGTCGGAATGTTCATTCCTGCATGCATTTCATCAGTGCTGCTAACCTTGCTTAGAGCAGTTTGCACATTGGGCTGTCTGAGATAGATCCTTTTTAACACCTCTCTTGCCTGTTCGATGTTCCTAAGCTCTCCTTTCCCTCTTGCACTCTCCCAGAAATGTTTATTTTTCCTCCATGGCTTTCCCTACCCCCCAGAAAAAACTTCCCCCCAGTAAAATTCAGTTCTTATTACTTGAGTGACTTTGGGCTGCTTTATGCACACATATAATTCTACTGTGACCTCCTTAGTCCCCACTGTCAGTTCCTTGGGCTATGGGATCCTGGTCTGGAAGTATGAACACTGTAGAGTTGTATCTTGTATTGCAGCTTTACACCTGCTCAAAATTTGCACTCCCCTTTTCTACTGTACAGTTACTAGTTCTGGTACTACCTTTATTTCTTTAGTATCTCCTTGATAAATGAACAGCGTTCTGAGTCACGGGCTTTTGATCCACAAGCTCTTTGAGTCTGCTCAAATGATAGTATTCAACATAAAAGTCAAGTTTGTGGGTATTATTAAATCTGTCAGTAACTATTTGTTTGGTTTTAGGTAAGGTTCTGATGTTTTGCCTTAAAATTAATCTATCAAATATTGTAAATAAAGTAAAATGTAGAGGGATATGAATTTCAAACATATAAATTTCTAATTGAAGTTAATTCTTGAATCTTATTAGAATTAAACAGGCTAATGAAAGGGAAGCTTGGCAAGATAAATGGTTAGGTGTTTGAAAGGAAAAAGGAACAATGTGTAATATGGCAAACATGCAGAACTGTCTGAATTGAGAGGAAAAGAGCTATGTCAGCATTGCCAGATTATATTGATCAAGTATCAGCATCAATCCTGATAAAACAGGCAGCTGTTTAAAGTGGTATTTTTGACAGTGACATCTTTTATTTTTTATATGATTACTGGCCTTGCTGACATGTTTACTTTCTCAATATAATTTACATATTGTGTTTAAAATGTTGCTGACTCAGAAATAGTTGAATTATATAAGGCAGAGTAAAAAGAAAATCAGACCTTCTTATGGCTGATGTGAACATGTATGAATGAGGTAATACCTACAAACAAATCAGTTGATTTATGCACCAGTTTAATTCCAAGAGAGCACTCTAACAAACTGAACAGCTTGCTTATCTTCTTATTTTTTATGATAAAGGTGATTCAGAAATCAGTTTATATATATATATATACACACACATATATGTTTATGAGATTTAAAAGAAAATGGCTGCAAATGTTTGTATAAATGAGTTGTTGAAACCCTTAGGAGACCCTGTTCCATGTGGTTTATTGTCAGACAAATCTGTGGTATCAACTTCCCTGGGAAAGTGTCAAGAATGGATTAAAAACAGTTTAAGGGTGCTTGGCCATTAAACCTGGGTCTGCAATGAAGTGATAGATATCCCTTACAGTTCTAATTGCTGAATTTCTCTATTTTTCCATAAGCAAAAGGTGAATTGTTCTTCCCCCGACTTACTATAAATTGCAATAATTCCAAGGGAAGGGTATGATGGTGCCTAGCTTCTTCAGTGGAGTACATCAATGATGCATGCCCTTCCATCTGCTATTGGATTTCTTTTTGTCCCATTATCAACAAGGATTTTATCATCAAGCTTTGCCTCCATTGCATGCAGTCTCCATCTGAGAATAGTCATGGACAACTGTTCATAATGGTGAACTCCATTTTTCCTTGCACATCAGGAAACTTCCCCAGTAGCTGGGGTGTTCAGAAGTAGGTAACCACAGTTTCACACTCTGGAGAAAGCATTGAAAGGTTGTTTGAACTCCATTTTGTGTTACATAAAAAGGATAAAGTTGATTTAACTCCATTTCACCTAAGCTACATTATTGAGCTTATGCTTTGTATTATAAGCTTCTGTTCTCTTCTGAATCCCCCAGTTCAGAGTAGTGGAAAGCATTTAATAATGTTCACTGCCTGTAAGTATAATTATTACGCTATTGTATGTTTTATAGATTATTAATCCCATAAAATACTCCCTGCCATGACTATCCTGAGGACTGCTTGTCTCATTCACATGCAGTTCTAGGTCCAATATCATATCATCCTCAAACTGCATGGGAAAGATTATGGAGGCTGGGATTGTGGCTGGGTGGTGCTGCAATTTAAAGACCCGACTCTCTGCTCCCTTTTGAAATGGGCAAAGCACAGACCACCAACCTTGGGTCTAATTAAGATGTATTAATTGAGGGGCCTGTACTAACCACTGCATGGCAGGGGATGCTGATTGCACTATGCTGAGGAGGATTGGACACCCTGGAACAAAATGTTAGTAGGAGAACTCACTTCTGTGTAGACTGGGCACATGCTATGTTGGGACATAAGAGCAGACTTTACATGTTCAATGATGGTTTCGTAAGACAGATCAAGCTACAGCAAAGATCCCATGGGAGGAACTGTAACATTGTTTGTGTCCTTAGCAGTGCTCAGTTCTGGTTTGAAAGGTAAGTCAAAAAAACACCCTAAAAGCTGAAATAAAAGTATCCAAAGCTAAAATCAGTACAAAATCAACCTGCTTTGTGTTTCAAAAAAATGAACTGATTTAGAAAGAGAAGCTTGAAGAACAAGGAACATAGTGAAGAGACCTGCATCTTTATATAGTCTTCGCAGAACTAAATTAAGGACCACTCCTTCAAAGCAGAGGAATGAAGTGTTCCCCTATCCTACCCATGAATAAGAATTAAGAATGGTTAAAAGGAAAGCAGAATGGTGAGGAACAGATCAAAGTAGGTTGTTAATTCAGTGAATAAAAGGAGATTATGACACAGCTTTAACAGAAGTCAAAGATGAAATGTGTGAAATACTGGTTGTGCTGTACAGCCAGTTGCTTAAAATAGTCTGAGGACTGGAAAATGGCAAACTGAGTACCAGTATTTGAAAACAGGGATCCACGAGAGATTCATGCAGTTAGAATTACAGATGTTCCCTTCATGCTGTAGTTGCCTAAATCCCAATTCCTATGAGTGTAATTTACCATTTGGTTGCATTAACACAGTACATGCACAGAGCAAGTCATTCAGATCACCCTGACAGTGTTGACCTCACTGCTTATACTCTACTGTTAGAATACATCTGTCATCAGTGGCTTTATATTTATTTCTAGGTCACCCATTCAAATCATAGAATCATGGAATGGTGTCTGTTGGAAGGGACCTTAAAGACCATTTTGTTCCAACCCCTTGCCATGGGCAGGGGCACCCTTCCACTAGACAAGGCTGCTCAAAGCTTCATTCAGCCTGGCCTTGAACATTTCCAGAGATGTGACATCCACAACTTCTCTGAGCAACGTGTGCCAGCGCCTCCCCACCCTCAGAGTGAATAATTTCTTCCTCATATCTAATGTTATATGCATGGCTGTTCATTTGACATAGAAAGGTCATATTCCCTAGCAATTCCTCTGACAGCTACTTTTAAAAATTCAATTGATTGGCAGGTTCTTAACCCAGAAAGTTTTGCTATTTCATAGAGATAAATTTTCTTTAGAATGTAGTTTTCAGTCAAGCTGTAAGCTCTAAACAATTCAGAGCCTGATGTTTACATGTTTACTTGATCACCAGAGACAGTAATTTAAAGCCCAACCTCTACCTCTCACATCTAAATGCACCTAGGAACTCAGAAGCCACAGTGATTTATTTGCACCAGTTTTTTTTTCTGATGAAAATCTCGATAATTAATGCTATGATGCTTCTTCTACTTGTTCTTTGGAAAAACTGATACAGGACTGATATAATTATTTTGCCTTGGACATTGTCCTAGCTGCTCTGAAACCTCCTCGATAATCTGCTTACTTTGTTTGGCTGGGTAGGAACGGACTTTGGCTTTTCCTCTGCTTCCTGTTGCAAAAGCAGCTTTGAGGGCAGTTCTGAGAAGGAAAGGGAGCTGCTAGCGTGGGAAATTCAGGAGCACAGGACAGAGCAAACTGCTACAATCAACTGATAATGCTGATGTCTGATAACTTGGAGGTATACTTAGAATGCTGCTGCTGTTTCCATGTTTGTCTTTTGTTGTCCATTGCAGCTCACACTTGCATTTAGTTGCTTTCTACTTCAGTGACTTCAGAAGGAAACCTAAGGAGACAGGGCTTTCTTCAGCTTCATTAACTAGTCTGGAAAGAGCTTCTCCTTGCCTTGAATTCCACCTTGCCTGTAGAGATTTGTGTTCTGCTATGAGATCATTCTGTCAATATAGGCTTGTTTACTTCACAACTTCAGCAGTTTTGGAAGGCTCCTTTCAATATTGAAACATCCACCTTTTGCACTAACAGCAGCATGGAACTGTGAATTGCAACTGATGATTGTCAGTATTTCTTTCTTCTAGGAAGACCTAATGGTTTGGTAGAATTGAATTCCCTATTTTCTAATGTAGTTTCCTGTGTTAATTGGTTTCGTGCTGGATCCTGTCAGCCTCACTGTGATATCAGCCTTCTGAGAAGCTTATTTTGTGGATGCATTTAGAAAAGGCTCTCCTCCTTTCATGGAAAGAATTTTCTCTAGGGATGCTGCCAAGTCTCAGAAGACCAAGAAATGTTATGGCTTTGTATTTAAGTGTAATCAAACTGGCATTCATCATCATTTTGTCACTTTAGAACAGGAACTCTGTAGATGAATATGTGTTTTTGGCATTGGTTTAACCAAAATTGAAAGTAATGGTATGAATGATCTTGCCAGAAACACAGAGCAGTAACAGGGAGTCAGAGTTTCTCCAATTGTTCCTTCTTTCCTGATAACTTCCAAGCCTCTGACCAATTTCATCCAGGCTTGAAAAGAATAAGAAATGTCAAAAATAACTGTAATTGCAATGCTATAAGAATTGGAAGCGAGTAGGAGACACCCCCTCACATTCTCTCAGTGGCAGTCAGTTTATTGTTTATTATGGTTTGGCAGCACTGGTTGACACTCAAATATGACAGTGCTGGATTAACTGGGGGAGGTGCTGTCTCCAGTTGGGTGGAAGTAAAATAGGAGAGCCAGAGTTACCTCTGTCAGGACTCTGGAGGGAGCAAGAGACAAAAAGCCAAACTCAAATCTGTAAGAAATTTGGCATCTTTAATTCTTTTTGCTCAAGAAGCAGCTTGTTTACATTGCAGTAATGAAAGAATGTGGCATCCTTCTGTTTCCAAAAACATGGATGTTCATGACCTAACTCTGGGCAAGGCAGGAAGGACAGCTTTTGAAATGCTTCCTTGTTGTCATTTTGGCATGTTGCTTTTGCTGTGGAAGGAGTGGCAGAATGCTCCTCCAGAAAATTGAAGATCTTTCCATGTGGTTGCCTTTGCAGTGTCCTGTGGTTGTCCTTGCACTGCAGGGTCAGCACAGTGAAGTGATGGATGTCCTTCCTGGACTGTAAATCTGACTTTCCAGAAAGGAGGGAAGGGAACCCTCACGTTTCGGTTGTGCATATTGAAGCTGAACATACTTGTGGCATCATCTGCAGTTTATTTCTTTGCTTTTCACTACTAACAACATTACAAAAATTAGTATTCTACAAGCTTGAAAGACAGACTATTATCTAATTGGCTTTTGGTTAGGAGGATACTGATTTCTAGGTCAATGTAAAACAAATGAGCATTTAAATTGAAGAGGAGCAGCTGTTCCAAAGCCCCTTTCCACAGTGCCTGGTTTTGTTAAGGATAATTATGTCTAATTTTAAATTATGATAGCTTTGAGTATTGAGCTTTGCCTTGTTACATCTACTATCTCATTCTCCTTCATCAGTAAGAGTGTTCTATCATGGAGCTAGGTTTCTGATTGGATTTATTTTTCTGGGCCTTTTGAACTATGAAGAGAAATACAGCTTTAAAGGATGGGGTTTTCAACACTTTTATGCCAATGTTGCCACACTCACATTTTATTTTTCGAGGTCTCAAAACTGATACAGCGTGTCTGATTCCTGTGGAAAGATACTGCTGGGGAAATACATATTTATGTAAATGTGTAAGATTTTTGTTCATATTTTTAGCTTGAAAATGAAAACGTCAGATTCTAGTGCTGAAAAATCCAAGAAAGCTCTTGTCAGCCTTGGAAGGAAACATATGCTAAAGATGTCCCGTGGATTACATACTGCTTGTTTCAATTAACACATTGATATTCTCTGTCAGTTCTAGAGACAAAAAGCCCAGGTGACAATTCAAATGATGCATGAAAATAACATTTCAATTTTTTTCTGGTGAACTCAGATATATTTTTTTAAACAAAGAACAAAAGATTTTAACTGTTTTGGTCAATGTTATATTAGTAACTCAGTAGTATGTCTGAATGCTTTAAAGAAATATGTTGTAAAGACACTGCTGCTGCAATGAAGCACATTTGTTTTTCTGAAACATTTGCTGCTGGACATGTATTGTGTCACACGTAAAATTTTTGTGTTTTAATATAGTTTGGAGAAAAATGTAACTGTATCAAGAAATGTAAAACATATATATTTGCCTATTAATTTGAAATCCAAGCATTTTTATGTGCTACTTTTATGGAAGGAGGCATGTCTTCCCATGCCTTTTAAAATAATTATTGTCACACTTTGCCTGTGAGAAATATTCTTTGAATCTTTTAAGTCAACAGCTTAACTGTCTTTTGTTTCCTCTCCCCTGATTGAATGTAAATGGTTCTATTAAAAAATACCAAAAAAAGTTTGAGAAATTGCCAAATTACTATTATGTCTCTTTTTAAAATGAAAAATAGCTATCAAATGAAAAAAAAACCAAGGAGAACTCATAAAAATGGGAGGTCTAATGCAGATCCCAGAGAAAAGGGAGAATTGAAAAAAAATTATAATTGTACCATAAATCTTTGAAATCCTGAATGAATTTATTCTTTTTATCTTGCTTTCAGTTTTTGTTCAAGTTTAGTGGATAAATGCCGGAAAAAAAGGATGTCTATAAAAAAGCTTTTAACTTGTCCAGCACTTTTAGGAGATGACAAAATTGTGAGAAATCAATAGCAAAATTTTGTCTGAGACCAGAAACGGAAGAATAAAAACCTGTCAGAATCCATCAGTAAAAAACTGCTGTGAGATGTCTCCCTAGATATCGATGTAAGCTTAGTCAGGTATAAACAAGGAGAGTAGGAGAGAATAAAGCCCTCTAATTCCAAACGTTTTGGCTTATCTTCAAGTATTTATTTCAAAGGCAGTGTTTGAATGTATATCATGTTGGTCTTAAGCCAGCAAAATGGTACAACCTTTGGAGGCTTGTTTAAGCACTTTAATGTCAGCTGGAAACCAAGTTAAAATTCATGGTATATTGAAATGAATGGTGTGTGGACTAAGTTGGAAAAATATATTCAGTGCTGTAGACTCTGTTCTGAGCAGTTGTTGGATTTCATGGCATTTTTCCTAATGCGTTTTTTCCTAATGAGTGTGTATGACAGTGTGAGTCATTGTTTGTAACTATTTTACCCGTGTAATAGAAGAGGTTCCTTGTCTCATGAAACATCAAGTGTTTGTTTTGATGAAATGAGTGTGCAAAATGACAGATATCCTACAGATACAAGAGGGAGGAAGATACAATGAAATACAGCTTGGTTTAGTCTCATACCTCTGCAATTCGTTGTCCTTAAAACTCTTCAGTGAAACTCTTAGAGGAAAAGTGCCGTCTTTCTATAAAAATTGTCTAGCTCGTACTTCAAAGTCAAATGTTGCTTTATTGATGAAGTAAGAATTGGAAGCAGAAGTTTGGGAGGAGTTTACAGAAAAGGGAAGTGTGTGTGTATGCAAACCACTGCTGCTGTGGTGAGGCTGCAGGAAGGGCACTGCTAGTCAGGAGTGTGGATGGTGGAGGAAATCTTCTGTGTGTAGTAAAATTTTAGGAATATTTATCAGTGTGTGTTTGTGTGAGATATGAGGTGCATCTGTAATTTGTAGCTTTGGAAAGCCAGTTTCTAGGGCAAAATAGCTTCTGGGCTAACTGGATTCATAATGTCTTTCCTGTGGGATTCTTGAAACTGCAGGCTTTGTTTCCATAAACATTTCAGTAAATGTCAATAGATTCATGTGGGAAACACACAAGTTGGTATTGAGTCTTTGAGCTTTGGGTTTGTTGCCATTCTGATTGGAGTTATTAATTGCAGAGGTTTAATTCCTAACTTCTGAAGCATGAGGCTTGTCTTAAAGTGAGAGAAACTTGATTTTGGTAATGTCATCAAACGTTTAGTAAACAGAAATTATATTTTCTTTGGGTTTAAATTTGCAGCCTATATTGAAAAAGGTTTTTCTGCCTATCAAAACCACATTTCTTTTAAAAATGGTATTGTATTTGAAATGTAGCATGAGAGAAGCTGATTTCCATTCTCTTCTAATGGCAGTTCAACACCAGGACATGCATTTGCTTAGTTAATCCAACGTTTTCTATAAATATTAAATTTAATTGGAGATTCCTTTCCAAAGATGTTAGCTTGAGCCAAGGTTCTGCCTGGAAGCTGGTGTCTCTTCTGCATGTCCCTTCTCTGGTACAGTATGGAAACAGTTGGTCTGTAGATGAATGAACTCTTTCCTCCAGCCTTGTCGGCAGCAAATTTACATTTGTATGGAAGATGAGTGGGAGTGCTGCCTTTCATAAGGCATTGGATGTGGGGGATGGGGCAGTCTGGCCCAGGAATCTAAACCTAACAAAACTGGGAACAGAAAATGCGCTGTGAAAGCCTGAGTATTGTGTAAAACCTTGATGATTTTAGACATTTTTTCAGCGTTTCTTTTTCTGGGACCAAGCCTCATAAGCAGTGGTTCAGGATGAGTTCCTGCTGTGGTTCATTGCTAATGCACAGCTTTGCTCCAAAGGTCTTACTTTATCAAACTGAATCTTGTAAATAGGCAAGACATTCAGAAGAAATTCAGACAAGCTGTCAGGCGAGTTTCCTTAGGTTGGCTGCCAAGTTGTGGTTTTTTTTGTTTTTTTTTAAACAAGTTACCTCATCAACCTTCCTGGTTTCAGTAGTTTGTCAGTGTAGCTCGAAGAGACACGTTTTTAAATCTCCAGATAAACACAGCTTGATCAAAACAAATAAAAAAGCCCCAAGCACTTAAGTTTCAGTTTGACAGCGAAACATTTGGCTCATTTTTTTTTTTTTGCACAGATAAATGCTACCAAAGACTTAAAAGAAATTCACTGAAGTTGTCAGCTTATAAAATTTTGGAAAGTGTTCTTTTTTTCCCACCAGACAATATGTTATGTAAGGAAATGTTATAGCTTTAAAGTTTCCCACAGCTTGATGTCTTGTTGCTTCTAGTTTTGATTAAATAGAGTAAAAACTATATTGAATTGGGAATTACGAAAAATGGAAATTTTGAATCTCAGTATTTTAAATCAGGGCATTGGTTCAAAAATTCCTTCATAATAAAATATGTAATTAAAAACATTGCATCTTGCTGCAGAAAATTGAAAGGCTGTTGGTCTTTTTAGCCGGATTTTTGGTTGGGAGCCACTCTTTGTGTGACAAAATGTGAATTTGTGTTCATCCTTTTGTGTAGTGCTGACATCCTTCACACCACGTCTCCAGTGATGGGGCCCTGGTTGTGTGAGAGACTTTCTGGTGTTTTTGTAGTTAATATGAAATATCGAAACTTTCTAAGTGGTCAGTATAAGTGGACATGAACCTCTGGAATTATGAGTTTAAGGAGTGCAGCTACTGGATTCACCTAAGCTGTTCTAGACAGCACACACAATTTGGATCCACAGTGCTATGATTTGAGTGCCAAGATGACCTTTACTGGTTTTGCTTTTATGGTAATGGTAGGTTTCAATTCTGCAGCAATGGTATAAACCACAAAAAATGTGAGGATGCAGTGCCAAGAACCTGAAATGACTAGGAAGTGATAGCAAAATTATTTGCTTTATTTTAGTTAATTTTTAGTTTTTTCATGGATAATGAGTGATACTTCAAATATCAATTACAATTTAACATAGGTAGTAAGTAGTTTATGTTCAGCATAGAAAATACAATATGCAAACTGAATACAGCTCAGAGATGAGCCACGTGATTCTCCACAGATATGTCTTTGTGCATATGTAAATGCACTCTCTAATATTGAAGATACAGACTCCTTATTTATCCCCCTTAGCAGTTGTTTTGGTGAGTAGCAAACGTGAGTAATAGGATAATAGTTTACTCAGGAATTCTCAATTATGTTTTAGTAAAATGTATTGTACGACATCTAAGTGACTTCCTGTGGTCATTGCTTGTCTGACTGTGAAATTGGTCTGTGCTTGGTCATCTTCCACTGATGCTATTTGAAAACCTGTGGGCTACAGAATAGCTGAAAGAATTGTTGTTTTGATTATACTGAAGTTAATAGATAGAAAACTCCTGTCATTTTCACCTTGCAAATGTTCTAACCTCTCAGATTTTTTTCTTCTACAAGACAGAGAAGTGATAGATTTTGGTAGCAGGCAGTGGAATGGGGTCTGAATCAGCATGAATGAGAATAGATTTCTTCTTATCAAAAGATATAAAATGCTGACCAGAATCCAAGCACAGACCCCTCCTAGAGACCTCTGAGAGACAGGGTTGGTTGCTATCTAGTGTGTAAAAAGTATAATTCCAGGTCCTCTTAATATTCTTCAATGTCTTGTCATACATGTGGCCTTTCCTGGGATAATTAAAGGAGATTGAGTTCTTAAAGTCTTTTAACCCTTATATTTTTCTACTCTGGAAACATTTATTTTGGACCTTTCATTTTATCAATATTCATCTCAAAATACAGGCAACAGACATGATTTTCCATGGTGATGTCATCAATATCATATCTAGAGGCAATACCACTAATTCCTGTCGTGTAAGTTCTCTTGGTCTGTTCAGAGCTTCCTTGTACTGTTGTAGCTACATGCTATTTTTAGAATTACTTTTCAGTTTACAAATTCACTGTTAACACCTCGTTCCTTTTTGGAATTGATGCCTTTTAGGATGCAAGAGACTGTTGTCTTCAGCAAGCACTACCTTTGGACTTTCTACCTAAATAAAGCCATGGAATGATTACACTGGCTGAGCCCAGTACCTTATCTGTGATAGCAGGTGTCTAAGGCAGAGTCTCTTCCCAGAATATTTGTAACTGTTTGTGACTCTGGGTCAGCTCCAGTGTGTTTCACTCTTAGAAGAGTTCTTGGCAGATTCTTCAATGAATTTGTCCAAACACTTCCGCCCATGCTTGTGATTTTTTTTTTCCCCTCTGGCCTTTTACAGCAAGAAATAGCTCAATGTGACTGTTGTGTAAAGCAGTACCTCCTTTTGTTTCTTTGGAAATTGCTCTTAGCCTCCTTTAATTCGCCCCAGTATTGGCAAGCTGATAAACTGCCCTTCTCTACTTATCAGGCTGATCCTTGTAGGAACATACTGGGAGTTCATGGCTCTTTCCATTTCTTGATGTCTAAATCCAGGAATTGGTTGGATTATGTCCAGGAGATCCCAGTGTTACACTACCCTTTCTCCTTCCTTGTTGCTGCAGAGCAAAGCAAATTTTCTCCAGATTTGTAAATTTGATAGAGGGAGGAAGTATTGAGTGAGGAGCTTACTAAAGTTATTGATGGACCAGCTTTGAATTCCCTCTTTTAATCCCCCTTCCTAATTTTTTTTAGTGAAGTTGAGTGTTAAAGTAGGTATTCTAATTCTTAAAGGATTCAAGTATTACATGACCTCCTTACTTTAATCTTTTTCCCCCCTGATAAGCAGGTTTTTTGTTAGACCCTAAGTGTTGCCTGCATCTGGAAACTGTTTGGGAAATTTCTTCTAGAATTAACTTTTTATATAATTGATAAAATTACATTTGGTGTCCTTTGGTTTCTTTAATATCTTTAAGTAATATATCCTTTAGTGTAATGTCTTATACAAATACTTTCTCATCTCTAATTGGAGACTTAGAGCAGACCTTTTGCAGATATTAAAATCACTGTCTAAGGGTGGTGTAATCTTTTGGTGAAATGACGGGTAAATTTAAATTTCTAAAGGTAGTATTTGGTAAAAAAAATTTCCATGTCAGAGAGTTGCTTTTAAATTCCATTTGTCCTTCGCTTGTTTTCAGTTTGATCCTAAGCATTTTCTCCCATCCTCTTCCATCACTGATTTTCTGTAGTAGATTTTGCTGAAGGAAGAAAAAAGGAGAGTGGATGAGTCCTAACATCCAGTTAAATAGGAAGGAAGAAAAGGTGGTCACCTCATTTGTGATGTTTTGGTGGTGGTTTTTGATCTGACATTTAAATAAACATTGCTTGCACTGAAGAAGGGAAGGAGGCAGGGAAGCTGGAGGAAAAGCCATGCCTGTTGTTTTTTTCCAGCAGCCCCAGTTGGCTTCTCTACCCCAGAAACTGGGTAAGTGTGGCAGGCAGCCAATTTGAAAGCATCCTCCCTAAGAAAGCTTGAAATTTGGAAGAGCACAGATGATTCTCATGGTATTTTGAGACTCATGCCAGCCTCAATCAATTACAAGTCACTTGTGAAGACATATTGAGAATTGGCAATGTCTGAATATTACGGTAAATAATCCAGGAAGGATTAGATGTATGTGCGCCAATAAAACCGCTTCCAATTATGTTATGGAAATAAGTTATGGTTATATACTACTGTTATGTGGCTTAAACATTTTCATTTAGTGGTTGATTTAAGAGAAGAAAACAATGGGAATGCTGTTGCATGATTGTTAAGATGCCTTGATTCCTCTCACAGAATGTGCTGTTTAATGCTGATGGCCTTAGAAAGAGGTAAGATCAATGATCCAGTTATTGCATGGCCTAATATTAGTATTTCTAAAATCTATTATAGACTAAAATAAATTGCAAGGTGCATGTAATGTATGAGAGCATGCATGCCAAAATGTTTTGTTTCTATGAGATTCTCTTAGGTAAAGATAGAATTTGTATGGTACTAATGTCTGAAAACTGAGGTTAGTGTTATGTATTTTTTTCTGAGGAAGCTTATTTGATGGCAAAATGCAAGAAATGATATCGAAATCCGTCATAAATATTATCACAGTGAAGTCCTATGATCATTTTACGTTCCTCTGTGCTTTTAAACAGAGCTTAATCTGTATTTTTATGTTGCTGTTCCCCCCGGTGACACATCCTTGAGTTCTCCCGCAGAGTTTTGTGGCTGGCTCGCTGTTCCCCAGCCCCATTTGCAAAAGAAGATGCTGTTCCTTTAAAATGAAGTGGCTCATGGAGTTGTTTTCACTAGCGCAGGTTTTTATATGGTACAGTAGGCTCCATGCAAATGAGCTCCTGCCCTCTCCGGAGCGCACAAAGGCGCTGCAGCCCTCGCTCGGCATTCGCTTGTGTAAAACGGCAGATGGATGGAAGGAGGGACGGCAGCGGGAGGATTTATTAGCTACTCTCAATAAAAGACCACACTGGCTCCGCAGAGGATCAGGAAAAAAAAGCCTGGTGAATGGGATTGAGTTGTATCTGCTTTCAGCTGACTTTACAATGATGTGTTCAGCTCATGTGACTCGGTCACTAAGCATGAAGATCAGCTAAAGATTTCCGTGTAAATCTCTGTTCCTTTAAGCACCGCCAACCTGTGTGCTTGTGCGGAGACTCATTTTGGCTTGCAGCTGTCATAACTGTGGGAACAGGAGCTCCATCGAGCTGTGGTGGGCAGCCCACGGGCTGGGCTCCGCTCGCTGGTGCATTTGCACACTTGAGGATGTCTGGCTGAAATCCCCTCCTAAACACAGCTCTCGATGAAGTTTGGTTTACGTATCTCATGAAATCCTTCAGAGTCTGAAGTTAGGTTCTTTTTAAATACAGTGTTTATAATCAGAAGTTATAAATAGACTCTTCCTAAGCTTTTATCGGGAGATGAAATCTGTTGCTTTAGCTTTCTGCTAAAAAATTGAAGGTCGTTGCGGCAGTAGGTTGTTCATTATATTTGCAAGACTTCTGTTTTTCCTTTTTAATCTAGAAAGGGCATGTGTAGGACAAAGGCTTCTTGACATGCTCAGTAATTTAAATGATACTGGGATGAACATACCTAGATTTTTGTTTTTAGTGAAATGGTGTTTGGTATAGCTGGAAGCTTTATTGTTGTTTTATTTTTCAACACATGCTGTATGCTCATGTTTTAAAATGGCATTGGCATAATGGACCTAAAAGGGCAAAGCGCTTTTTGACCTTGCTGGAGTTGTCTGTGTGAAGGTAGCTGGAAAACAGAAACTGCAGGACAGACTGAAAAAGCCACAGCTGAACTGCTTTTTCCTTATTTTTTTTTTCCTCCCCCACTGCCTTTTTGCCATGGATGACGATGAGGGAAGGGCTACTTCAGACAGCTCTGTCAGTGATGAATAGATGAATGAATTCTTAAATGTTCAGAACTTGCAACATGTGTTCCAGACCCTTCAGCACATGAGAGTCGCAAGATCTCAGCAATGAGCTGAAGAATGTGCCGTGCCTGCTGCATGGAGGAGCCCAGCATACCTCAGAGATAGCAGAAACAAAAGAATGTGTGACAGTATCTGAAGAATCTGGCAGTTGCTTTGTCTTGCAAAGGAGTAAAGGAATTTTTCTGAATTGGGAAAAATAAAATTTCTATGGTTTTCATAGCCAGATTTTTCTGTATTTTAGGTGCCAGTGTATCATCCTGTGTGCCCACAGTATTGCTTTTTTAGTTAGCGTGACTGTGTGTTTTTTAAAGGAAATGTGACCTGGATTTTGTGAGCTTATTATACACAGTAAATGAATGCAGCTGTTTTAGTTTACTGATCCCTTATAACAGCTCAAGTAAATTGGAATAAAGCAAAAGTACGTATGTATGGGATCTGAATTAAATTCCACTCTTCGGCTTTACGCTGAGTTGTGGATTATTATTATATATTTGTAGATAGTTGTGTGTATGAGGGGAGTGAGACATCCAACCTTGAAAAGATTTAGCAAAGTCGAACAGATTTTTTCCAATGTGACCTGCTAAATCTGCCACAAAGAGGCAGGCAAAATTACGTACAGATAGTCAGAGACCGTGGCTGCAGTTCTTCATGACAGGCAAGTGAAAGACCATGTCCTATTTTTAGCAAGTGGACGAGGGCGAGTGGGAGGGGGAGAAAAGTTTGAAAATAATGGACTTCTTTAACAGTTAGAGAGCAAAGCTAGTGAGAAGCAAGTGAGCTTTAGTGATCAGCAGTCAAAATATGGATGATTCAAGTATTCTACGAAGAAGAGGGCTGCAGGTAAGTGTAACTTCAGCCTTCTTTTATTTATTCTTCTGCTTGTAGTGTTGTCAGTATCATAAAAATGCTCACAGTTGTTTGGGGTAAATCAGGTTGACTGAGTACATAACAATGATATTAGAATTTGAGGTTTTCTGTTTTCACCTGGTGTATATTTTATAAATTAAAAGCAGGATTTTGTATACAGTAATTTTTTTTTTTTGTCTTGGATTATACCCAATAGTTTTGTGACCATTCCTGTGGTAAGAAGTGAAGATTAAACTATGAAGCTTACCTTATTTTTGGAACTTCACTTTTACAGATGCATACAAAAATCTGTTACATGACTTGTCAGACTTGCCTTAGAGTAGCCATTTTACTTAAGTGTTAAATTAAAAATTGAATGTCAAAGCAGATTGAATATTCTCATTTATTTTTGACATATGCTTCTTTATTGCTTCAAATGCACAGTAATCCAAAACCAGAATGTAATTCAACAATGCAAATAATATTTATATTTTACTTTCAACAACCATCATTGTTGAGATAGATATTCTAATTTGTTTTGAACTGAAGCACACTAGTGAAGTTTTATTTTGTACTGGTGCACTCAGTTGCTCTGGTGTGGCAAACAGTAATCTGTGCCAGTGTCAGTGACGTGATAACTGAACTGATGCTGGTGGAATAAAACTGCTGGAATAAATACAGCTGAAAGTGAGTGAGCTCCAAAATCTTGTGTAAGATGGACAGGGAACAGATTTGTGCTTGAGAGCACCATATTCTTCCCCTGGTCCCCCCACCTTGTCATTGTAATAGGATGGTATATAGCCTATTACATACTTGCTAGCATAAGTAATTGTTTATGGACCATGAATGTTGCCTGTTAAATGAACCATGTCTGTCCCATTGTTTAACTTCCTTTGAGGAAAATAAATTTACTATTTTAACTATTGCTGTTCATACCTTGCTGATGCCTTAAGACAATTATAAAGTAATTGTTGCTTTATGTGAATATGTTCTACATCTCACCTTTTTTTTCTTTTTGGTCAGCTTATTAATATTACTGAAAAAGCTTGACACAGTGTACTGCATATACCTTGGTGACAGTTGACAGTGTATTAGGATAGTGCACTTCCTCATCATAAAATCAGCTGTATTTACTTTATATATAACTGTGTATATAGGAATAAGTAAAATTGTTCAGGGGTGAATTTTTGGATAAAATTATATTTATTTTCAATGTATTTAATTAGTGAGAGTTTCATAACCTAAAGACTGTCAAGAGATAATCAATTTTTTTTTCAAGCCATTTATTGCTTTTCTGAATCTAGAATTTATTGGGGATGTTGTATCTGTTTGACGTCAGGGAGTGGTTTTCATGGTGATTCTTCAGGGGAGTATTGGAAAAGGAAGGGAGGTTGAATGAGCCCAAATGTCCACCAGTGTCAGCAGAAGACACTGCTGGGGGTGAGAATGTATTTCCCTGGTTTAACTATGTAGCATTGTGAAATTCCATCATTTTGGTGGTCTTGAGTATTTGCTGTCTATATGTGGTGTTGTGTCTGTCCACACATGTATAGGTATGTGTAAATGCATATGCATATGTGTAATTAATATCCAGATCAAAAATGCTTCAGGAACTAAGAAAATAGGCTAAAAGGACATCAGGAAATCAGGCAGATGTCCAGAAGGAAGTTAATGCTAGTTCTTTTTTTTCCCCCCTCTATATTTTGGAGTTGAATTTTCCCTCTGTATTTTGGAGTTGAATTTTTGGAAGAAATTATGGCTTGGAAAAGTGACCATTTTATAAACAATTTCAACTTTAAAAACCAAGGAAAAAAAGCTGTTGGTATATAAATATATTGCCAAGGCAGTGTATTTAACTACTTCCATTTGAGAGCTGGGTGATACTAGTTTGAAAGGCCACTGATGAAAAAAAATTGCTTTCATAGTTCAAACTGGATGTTGATGGCTTTTAAAATGAACATCACAGCCCAAATTAGGTCCTCTAATCCAACCTCTCCACTCAAAGCAATGCTAATTCCAAAGTTAGATCAGATTGCTGAAGGACTTGTCCAGGCTGGTTTTGAGTGTATCTAGGGATGGAGAATTTGCAGCCTTTTTTGGCACCTGTTCTGGTACTTAATCATGTGCACTGTGAAAATCTTTTTTCCTTTATGTTTCAACGCAGGACACTTTCCAAAAGTACACATATGTTTTCCTTGTGCTTCCTTTTACCTCCATCACCTGAAATGCTTGTGATACCAGCCCTGTGATGTCTCCTTGGGGAGGTCTCTCAGCCCTGATCCCTGCAGTAAATAGCTGTGGGCTAGAGGAAGCAGAGAGCCTAAAGGAGCAGAAATGTTCCTACCTGCAAAGTCAATATACTGGGATGTGGCCCTTCTGTATCACCTTCTTCATTTGTTCACTCTGCTTTTTCTGCATCCTGTTTGGTGGCACAAATTTGGTCTACAGATTTGTAGTGGTGAAATGTGGGGAAATTTAAAGTCCAGGAGAGGCAAATCAGATTTTCTGTGTGTATGTAACTGTATATATTTATAAATATACACACGCATATAGCATGCTCGCAGTGTGATGTAGCTGTGGAATAGTATTGAGAAAAGGGTGAGAAAGAGCTTCTAATAATGAAATATTAATTTAATTTCTAGGCTTTCATTTTAGGTAATGAACTTGGACTTTTGACATAAATTACTGCCTAGGGACAGGTGCTAAATGGTGGAGCTGTAAGTGGTAGAGCTGTTTCAGCTGCACTGTACAGAGATCTGTATTTGGATTTCTAAGTTTTTTAGTGTTTCATAAAATGCATTGTGATGTAGCCACAAATGTTAGGAGGCTATGTAGGTTTGTTATTGTTCCCTGTACATTTGCTGTTGCTGGTATTTTAGTGCAGATCACAGCAGTAGTACCCAGTGAGTCCCTGTGAAGATGAGCTGGTATTTTGGACATCGTCTTGTACTAGAAAATTGTGGGGTTGTTTCTTTTGCATTGCAGGAACTGGTGCATGTGTGCTTTTACTCTTCTCACAAATGCAAGAAATTTAAGTTTCTATCCCCAAAATCCTGATGAGTGAATGCAAGTAAGAAAATGAATGGAGAGTGTGATATTCCACATTTCAGATACTTGCATGCAGCTTATATTCTGCATTTGTGCTATGTGAACAGCATTCAGATGTGACTGGACATTATCACCACAGTTCCCTGCATTCATCTTTTCTTACAGTGTTATATCTCCCTTTCATTTTCTGCTGAAATTTGGGCTAAGTTCAACTAGGCAATTTACTTTGTGGAACCACTTTTGTGCTGGCTTCAGTGGAGATCTGAAAGACAAACTCAAAAGCATCACAGGACTTGAATGTGCTTATCTTGGCTGGTGTTTTTACTGCACAGCATGTTTGGCTAAAATATAATACATATAAAAAACCATGTCTCCCACTCCACCAGAAGAATGATTAATTAATTTTAAAGATAAATGTAACATTTTTCTCCTGGGGGCAAGGGGGAAATAGGGCATGGTGAATATAATCCCAGAGTATTTGGTGGACTTGTTCTTGAGCTGATTTATTTTACTCTAAGGATTGAGACTTTTTTATTTTCTTCTATAGGGAAAGGGAATCAGAATATCGGTGGAATCTCTCAGCTTCAATGTATTTAACAAGAGAAGACTGACTGCACTGTACAGTTTGAGCATTCTCTGGGTCATCTTTGGCCATAATTTAGAGACCTTGAAACCTGACAAGCTCTTAAATTTTGTCTCCTAAAGAGTGTCTTTTAGAATTTTTAAGACATTTTTTGCTGGCTACAAAGCTCATTACAAGATCTGATAAAAATACTGCTAGTAAGAATGTTGCTTTTTACAGTATTTTTATAAAAAATAAAGGTAAAAATTGTTCTCTAAAGGCCTGTAAGTTTTTCACAGTGAAGAGAGACTCTGAATGGGACTCCAAATTTGATTTTTCTGTTCTGCTTTTAAAAAACTTCTGAAATATACATTAACTAAGTAATTAGTATCTACATTTTAAACTGAGGGTTACCTTCGTAAGTTTATCATGAAGATACATGCATGCATACACATGTAACAATCTTCAGATGTTACAAGTCTCTTGGATTTGAGTTTTTGGAGCTGTGTGCTACAGGGGAGTGTGCTATGGGAAATATATTAACAAAACTTATTTTATACTGCTCACAGATTTACCAGGAACTTAACTGAACCCACAAGTCAGATATCTGCTGAGGAGCTTGCAACAGTGATGATGTAGGCAGTCACTCCTTCTACTGACGTCTGAGGAAGAGGTGATAACATGAGAAGATAAATAAAAATGATTTATTCAGATAGTGAGATTTTGAACTCATCTTAGAATACCAGAAAGTGCATACCAGTTTTCTTTAAAAAAATATTAGTTAAAGAAAAATAATTTTTCCGGGTTGGCTTCCGAAAGAAGCAAGATTTGTATTCAGACTTGCTTCCTGTTCCGTCAGTAAATTTCCGAGACATGAAATTAATTAAAAAGACAGTCTATGTTCTTTACTTCTGTGAAAATTGGCAGCTGACAGGAGGAGTGGGATCTGCATTGGTGTTACCAGTGTGGAGAAGGGAAATGGCCTCGCTCTTGAGCAGAGGTTGATGGCTGTGGGTGTCCAGCCTGGCTGGGCAATGTGCTCTGTCTTCTGCTGAGGAGAAGGATTGGGGCACTCTCACTACAGATGAATGATTGCTAGAATTCATTAACTAGATCAGTCATAAACAACTTATTTTGACTTAAGTCAGTGGAAAAAACCTGTGAAGTTTTATTTGATGAGTCCATTGTAATCTTGTGCTGGGATGCTGTATATCACAACCTGGGAAAATGGATTGTTGTGAAATCTGTATGTCACATGTCATTGTAGGACTGAGGATTCATGCTCAGACAGATAGGAAGCCCTGTGGGTTTTTGGTGGATGACTTCTGGGCATGTGAGCTTTCCCACTCATTTGATTTTTCAGGATTGGTGCTTGTGGTCCACTTGGCAATGGAGTAGGGAAGGGAACTAAATTTGGGGAGCGTATGCTTCTGGCATTCGCTTTGAGGACACTAGAAAATATACCAAGGGGAAAATGGGAAACCTTGTCAGAATAAAAAGTCCTTGAAATACGGACAAGGATAAAAGGTTAAATGGTTTGCTCAGGCAGAAAAGATGGCATTTAGCTGCTGTCTTCAGGGTACTGTTAAATTGGTTTGATAATTTGCTGTAGTTATGCTTAAATAAGTGCTTTCAGTTTGTCAGTAAGGACTTTGTGAATGCTTGTAAAGCTGCACTAAACTTTTTATTTTCAGGCTGTGTGTGAGAAAAGATAAAAATAGCAGTAATTAATTCTACTACTTCAGGAAGAAAGGTTTTGTTAGCAGGTGACTGCATGAAAGAATGGATCTATATGTATGAACCTGAGCCTAAGGAAATGCTGGATGGAGGGATTCTTCCCAAAGATAAACAGTAATACCTGTTTCATACATTTCATTGGCTTGAACATGTCAGATGGGCTTGCTTGTTGCCATGAATGGTGTTTGCTGCTGCTGCTGGTGACAGGGGTTGCTGTGTAGAGGGGGAGTGTTTCTCCTCCTCACCATCAGCCACTTGGCGTGTTTCACTGGTGTTAATATCGCTGCATTTTGTACTTGCTTAATGCTGGAAATCCCAAATCTTAAAGGGAAACCAGTTCTCCAGCCTAGCAATATAACATAATGCTGCCATGCTGCAAGACTGGTGTTTAATCTGCTTATCTTTAATAGTCTTCACTGCTTACACAGACCCACTTACCTCTTTAATGAGAAGAAATGTCCTGCAGTGAGGCAGCGTGTATTTTGCTTCTAGGCTTATGTCATCAGCCTGGAAGTTGAAATTGGTTAGAGCAGTTTTTTATTTTCCTGTCAGTTCTGCTGGTTATGGTTGCCTCTTTGGTTTCTCAAATACATTGAAGGATGGTGGTGGTTGGTTTTTTGTTGTTTTTGTGTGTGTGTGTTTTTTTCTAAAAGGAAACCTAATTCAAACATGCCAAGTGAAAAAAATCTAATTTTGAAAAACTATCACTGTTGATTGGGAACAGGTAACCCTTTTGGGTTTTCAAGGGATAAATATCAATTAGCTTTGCGTTCTAAATATTTGTGGATAGTAGTCACATAAATGACAGAAGATATTTTAGGAGTAGTAGTATTTTAGTAACACCTAGAAAAGGCTCTCTAAAATGTCAAGAGACATTTAAAGTCAGTTGTAAATATGTGGCAATATTTCCCATATGATTTATCAGTTGATCCTCTTTTATTTTGTATTAAATTCCTTTACCCAAGCCATTATGATTTGTTAGATTAGGTTTAATGGAAGCAGGTATGCTTTAGAAATACGAATTTTCACTTTACTCATATCTCGTGAAAACATTGGGTTTGTACTGTAAATAATACAACAGAGTTCCTTAAACTTGGCTTATGAGCTTTGAAATCATCATCTCTATTTAAAGATTTGCTATGAATCACACTTAGTAGTTTTGTGATTCAGAGTATAAAAGTCTATTCCATGTTGGAAAGCTAATTTCAGCTTGAATTTAATTATTGTATACTATAGTAGAAACATATAACACATGATTTTACATAAATGCTTCTGTATGCTTAAACCTTGAAGTTTCTCTTTTTTGTTTCAAGGATCAAGAATGAGAGCCAGTAAAAAGTATTCAGTTGTTTCAGATTTTGATGGTCTTTATTCTAACATTCAGCCTTACTGTCCATAACTGTTCTCCAATATCAATTTTGTTGATATGTATGAAGGTCCATTTTTCCATGCATCCTGACAAGTTGTCTGCTGTGGGGCTTTGGGTGAAGTGCTTGTACTGCAGGCATGTCATGATATAGTGAATTAAAGGTTTACTCTTCCACTTTCTATGCAGAATGCTTCCTGATAGATGTCATTGCTGTCTTTTGAATGAATTTCTTAAATAGATAATTGCATTTATGGTTTTGTATTGTTTCTTTTTAGAGATGAGATACATATATACGTGAAAACCTTTGAAATCTGGGCTATGAAGTTATCAGCACATCAATACATCCTCTGGATGGAAAGTGGTGCAGCTTTGTTTTCACCTGGTCAAATCTATAAATCAAATCTATAAATGACTCATTCTGCTAATGGCAATGCTCCCTTTAAATCAAATTCTTGAAGCACAACAAATGCTTTTGTAGCCAAAGGTTTCTCTATTCAAAATGCTCTTGGATATTAGTGTGTGTGATAAAACCATGTTTGGAATGAAGATGAATATAAATATTACCTATTGTATGGCAGAGCTTAAACAACTGTAACCTGATATAATTACTTCTAAATTACTTTCCTCAGAAGATGAAAATATTAATTGTCTCTGACATTTATCACTTACTTTACATCAGCATAGGCTAATAAATGTTGCTTGTACTGCCAGCCAAAAAAAAAAGGAAATGATACCAGATGTCACTGGGGTAGGTTGGTGTATTCTGTGAAAAAGGCCCTTTCTGCTCCACTGGTCCGTGAGCTGTGGCTCATTCATGCTGGGGATGACTCCAGGCTGCAGTGGTCTGAAATGGAGCAAGCCAAGCCCATGGCATCACTTCCCAGCAAACCTGTGGCCCTGAGAGGGTTTCTGAGTGCTTCCAGTATTACACTGCTTTTTTCCCCTTAGGTACATGTAGTGATCTCCTTTTAAAAATGTGCGTTGTTTTGCTTCATTTTTCATAATTATAGTGAGCAGTTTGGCTAAGGTGGAAGAACGTGTGCTGACTGGTAGAGAGATCCCCTGGGGGGGCTAATTGTGAGGTGCCTGTTGAGAGGCAATTAGGATCTTAAAAACCTAAACAACGAGGATAAATTTAAAGGCTGGAGGAATGGACTGTGGTGAGCTGTGGGCAAGAAAAAGATTGGAGGTGACTTAAACATGGACATGAATGATTTTACATTTGAGATTGATTTCAGGTTGCAAAGGCTGTGGGCTGACAGTTTATTCTCTCTAATGGTCCCCAGTCATTTACTATTTGTTTTTCTAGCTTTTATCTTTTCCTCTTTCAAATGTGAGTGTCAGACAGCTTCCTGTTCTGGGCTTGTTTACTGTTTTGGTAGGCCCTATCTTAAAACTCTGTGGACCAAATTTAAACCTGGAAGTTCTGTTGCACTTTGTCTCAAAACATTTATTTATGAAATAGCACCCCGAACTTCTTGTACTGAAATGAGCAAGCATTAAAGTTTTTTAACAATTTTATAGTCGGGGACAGTTTTGCTGTGTGCTGCTGACTGCCTGCTTGTAAATTTTGAGAGTTTGACACTGCCGAGCTGATATTTTTCTTCCAAAGTGGCTACCATGAAGAAAGCCCCTCAGGGACATGAGACTACTGTAGACCTTCAGAAAGCAATGTTGTGCTTGATTAAGTTTAGACAGATGATGGAGTGATGTAGTAAAATCATTTTTGTTAAGGCATAATACAACATAGAATCCAATGTAGTACCATTGGGACTGATAAAAATGAAATACTAAAGAAAAACCATGCCCTTACATACAGCTTTCAGCAGCAGATGCAATAGGTGTAATTTAGTTGTGTGGTGCTGGGAACATAATATTGATTTACCATGAATCTAGAGAAATAGCCTGTACCTTGCCTGGCTGTATGGATTGCAGCAACCTTGGGGAAACCTGTTACCTAAAAATGGTGCTGTAACAGAATCCCTTCTTTTTGATAGCAGTGGGGAGGCGATTATAGCCAGATGAAAAATCCAGTTACATGTCTAAATGGGGGGGTGAGAGGTTTTTGTGTGCTGTTGCTGGGAACTGCCAGTTTTCCATGTACTTAACTCACACTTCTTGAAAAGAACAATTTCTTGAAAGCAATCCCTTGCATAACTTGCATAGAATTGAAGGAATGAGAGGGATTTGGGGTAGATCTTGCCTTGCATTACTTCCACAAATAACTTAATCTTTTTGTGTAGCATTTGTGTAGCACAACATAAAGATATTTTTTCTCTGTTTAAAAACATATCAAGCAAAATAGCATTTGAGGTAAAGTTGCAGTGACTTCAAAGAAGGTCAGTCTGGTCACTGTGGCACATAAGTTCTTTCTGGGAGGCAGTAGTTCTCTTGGTCTTTAATAACAGAATTACTGGATGAAGTGATTACTGTTTACTGTTTGTGTTTTTTGGCAGATAATATAATGGTACCAGAGGGTTTTACTAACTTCACCTTTCAACCAGAAACAGCTGTATTATCTTATTGTTTGAGAGATTGGTGTATGGCTTTCATTCATTTACCCCTTAATCCTCAGGTGACCTAGTTTATCCTGAAGTAAGATGGCTTTAAATACCCTTGACATGGACCCTGATATTTGAAACAAAGCACTCCAGTATTGGTGTCTTGGGTTTCTTTATGTGCTCATGACTGATACCAGGTGAAAGTGAATGTTTCAAGAAACAACTATTTATTTTTATTTTGTTTTGGAACTTAAAAAAAATCTCTATTGTAGGCAGATTAAAGCCTTGTCACAAGAGGGTTTTGCCTCCCCTCGTTATTCCCCATTTATCCTTATGCCACAGTGCAGATCCTTATGCCACGTCCCAGTTGTTCTGCAGGTGAAGTCAGACAGAACTGTCCATATTGTGTAATGGGACTCAAAAGGAGGTTTTATACTTAAGTTCCTTCTGTTTTCTGGAAACTTTGGAGTTTAACAACCATCATTTCAATATTCTCTGCTTTTCTTTCAGGAAGTGAGCTTGATTAGAGGGCTGCTAAATTAACGTCAGCAGGGTGCATTGTGCAAATGAAACCTGACCACTTTAGAGCAGAAGGGATGTTTTAAATGGAATGGTTGCCTTTTTTTTCCCCCAGCTGGCAACCTCAGTTTCTCCCCGAGTATTCTTGGTGAAGAATTAGTGCTTCTAAACTCCTAGAAGGCAGATTTCAGAAAGCATTAAAATGATTCCTGTTGGTATTTCAAGAACCCCCCTGCTCTCTTGGAAAAGAAGCAAAACAAAAGCCAAAAAATCAAACCAGCAAGATACTTAGCTGTAGAAATAAAAAGAGGCCACCTTTTTATCTGGGCTGGGTTTTTGGATCTTTGCTGAAGGTTCTTATGGGAATGGTTGATTTGGCTTTTGTTAATTTTATAGAAAAAGAAATGAACAAATGCTGTTTATTTTCAGGAACCAATGACAGACATAAATCTACATTGGTCTTGTGTGGAACAAGTTGTGGTTAGGACGGGGAAGGATGGGTGAACCAAGTATATGTAAAAGCTGCAAGCACTGAGACAGTTTGGGATGCTGAGTTAGCTCTGAAAAACTAAAAACTCAAAAAAAATGGAATTCTTCTTTAATATTTGTGTAAGAAGCAAGTTTAGGGGCTATATTATGCGACACAAACGCAGGGGAGAAAAACCTCTGCCACTTTTCATCTTGAATGCGTGCCAATTTTAAAAAAGCAAAAAGTAGAATAAAATCCTATTATTAGTGTAACAGATCATGATTGATAGTTGTTATGGCTAGAAATTGGTTTTAAGCACTGTATTTTGGAACAGCTTGAGCAATATTATAGGCTTTTACTTATCATGCCTCTCCTAAAATCTTGTTTCTACTCTCACAGTCTTTCAACCATGCAGAGATATATTTGGACAAGTTATCTATTTTTTCATGTGTTTGCAATAACATTCACTTTACTGTTCAATAATCAGTCCTCTTTTTTCCCCTTCTGAATCTACCATTTGTTTTTTGTGTAGTTCTAAACTGCTTCTTAGCAGCCAGAAAACCATAATGAAACAGAAAATGAAAACCGATGAAGACAAAAAAAAATTTGTAAATATATTTGAAGTTGCAGTAAAAACCCCTGTATTAAATTCCTTGAATGGGGTGAAGATTTTTCCAAACTAAGGGCATCTTGAAGATTTTTGCTTAGAAAATGTAGCCAAAGGAGTCAAAGTAGCTGTAAAGATCATAAAATGCAGATGAGAGAGCAATAAGGTAGAGATAAACATTCGCAGCATTTGAGCATGATATTAGTTTTTAAAGGTTAAAATTTTAAATAAAATTCAGAGGAAATCTTTTTTAATTAAAAATGAGGTAATGTGAGAAAAATGAAAGTCGAAATAAATGTTGCACTGGGAGTTGTGGTCAATGGCTTGATGTCCAAGTGGAGACCAGTGATGAGGGGTTTCCTCAGGGGTTGGTATTTCCTCAGCTTTGTTGGTGATGTTGGATTGAGGACACCCTCAGCAAGTTTACTGGTGACACCACACTGAGTGGAGTGGGTGACACACTGGAGGGAAGCAATGCCCTCCAGAGGGACCTGGACGTGTATCAGAAATGGTCCTGTGAGAACCTCATGAAGTTCAGCAAGACCGAGTGCAAGGTCCTGCACATATGTTGGGGCAATTCTAACCATAGATCCAGGCTGGGAGATAACAGATGGGGCGCTGCCCTGCTCAGAAGGCCTTGGGGGTGCTGATGGATGAGAGGCTGAATATGCCTCAGCCATGGGCACTCCCAGCCCAAAAAGCCAAACATGTCCTGGGCTGCATCCAGAGCCCCTTGGGCAGCAGGGGAGGGAGGGAATTCTTCCTGCTCTGCTCTGCTCTGCTCTTTGTCCAGCTCTGGAGTCCCCAGCACAGGAGGGACATGGAGCTGTATAAAAGACAAGTATATATTTGAGCCTTCATTTTGGTAGTGCCTGGGTGAGAACTTCGTGAAGTTAACGGAAAATTAGGGAGGCAGGAAGATGAAATCCAAATGCCAGGCTTTAGGACCTGTAAGAACCCAGAAGGTCCAGAGTCTTTCAATGCTTTCCCATGTGAATCTTTATGCACAATGTTAATTCTTGTTACAGTGAAATGGGTCCTTGTGTCAGTGGCAGGTAGACTGAGAAGCTTGAAATCCCAAGTAAAAGGAGATACCTGTGAACCTGCTAAGAATTGTTTGCCTCTGTAAATTTAACAGAAATCAAAGTCAGAGAAACAAAAAAGAAAAAGCACTTTAGATTTAACAGTAGTAAGATGCTTAGAGGTTATTCACCATTGCTGCTGTGAAATAAGCTGGTGGGTTATCGAATTGTTGTGTTTGGAAAAAATTACTTTAGAAATAATACACCAACTTCTAAGGTCAGGCAGGCTAAGCCAAATGTTTTTAGAATTGATTTATCAAGTAACTGTCAAGTTCTTAGGGAAAAATGCAGAATTAAAAAGAATAGAAATCTCATAGGCGGAAACCCACAGAACGCTACATCCAAATAATTGAATAAATTTCCATGAGAGAAATACTGAAGAGATTGCTTAGGAAATATGCTTCTTGTGTTTTAATTGGCCTGTCAAAGAAGACAATCTCATTAAGTTTTGTTTCCCATATTAAAATCCATATTTAAAATGTTTGGGTCCTATAAGTGATTCCATTCATCATCTATTTGTATTATCTTTCATTAAACATCTGAGTTGGTTTCAAATTCGTATTATGGACGAAAAGTTGCAGTAAATGTTGAATCTGATCATATGGATATACTGTCTTTTGAACATTTCTGGAAGCAAATCTTATTTTGCTGCTTTAATATGTTTGAAGTCCAAATTAATCTTACACCTCGATTAGCATTACTGGGATGTGATAATGGATTAAGTACTGATCTTTTCTGCCCCCTGTTTCATCAGCTGCTTTCTTCTGCAGGAGTGGTAATTGCTTTGGAATGGAAATCTTCAAATAGTATTTCAGTTGATAAAGATTTGTGCAATAT
Source organism: Cyanoderma ruficeps (assembly GCA_008694505.1). Classification (NCBI taxonomy): domain Eukaryota; kingdom Metazoa; phylum Chordata; class Aves; order Passeriformes; family Timaliidae; genus Cyanoderma; species Cyanoderma ruficeps. The sequence continues at coordinate 17,104,422 of VZDJ01001247.1, forward strand.
CCATGCAGATAGTCTTTTGCATTAAAAAGGATTTTTCTACTATTTATTTTGACATGTTAAATAGTGTAAGAGATATCAGAATGTGAATCATAATTCCTTAAAGAACTCATGTAATAGCTGTGTGAGTCGTCTTGCAGAAATAAAAAATCATAACATGGAGATCAGCTCATGAAAATCTTAAAGTAAAAATATGAGTATCAAATAAGAAATTGAACACTTATCCTACAAAATACCTAATGCCACAGGACTGACAATATACAAAGTAGAGCTATGATAACAGGGCAATGTTCAGTATTAGCTCAATGAAAAAAATACAAACATTAGTACTAACAATACAAGAAAAGTGCTAATGTTACCAGTGTGAATAAGGTCTCCTGTTTTTTGATGGAGGTAAAAATTCATCTGTGCTATTTTGATCTTGACCGTTAAAAGACAAAGCTGTCAATTTGATGGAGTTTCAAATTGAAACAGAACATAATTCCAATTTTGGAGTCTGAATAGAAACACAGGTCAGCTTTCAACTAAAGATGAATTCATCAGGGTAGGCAAGTGTTAAGAAAGTTAATTAAGATAATGTAAGTAAGGCTTTTAATGGACTTGCAGCTGTAGCTGTGCATGTGGCCACCTACTGCCTCATCTGACTGAGATGGGGCAACTCTGTGTCCTGTCCTTACCTGATGACCTCCAGTCATTTGACATTGGCTTGGTTTGCAGGCAGTTTGAGAATTAACTGAGAAATAAGACCATTTATGCTGGTCCTCAAGCGCAGTCTTGAAACGATGGGAAAAACTAAATTGCAATATTTAAGGGCAGCCAACATGCCACTGAGGTTGCAATAGTAACTTCAGGTTGCAGGGAAGAGATTAAAACTTCACTAAGAGCGAAATGTTAAATACGATCCATTGCTAAAAACAATTCTCTCTCTTTCAACAGAGAAAAGACATAATTTTACAAGAAATTGATTTTTGGACATGGGAGGTTGTGTTCTGGTGCACAACACATCATAACAAGCTAATGCTAAAAGAAAAGCAGGATAGCTCCCGTTGTCCCCTGATGCTGGCCAAAATAGAACTTTCTCCAAAGTACATAGAATTATAATTTTAATTTTTCCACATAATATAACATGCTGATGCATTAACAACACTGCCAGCAATCAGGGTTAGGTCTGAAGTAATCCTTTCTCAGTTAAGAAAGATTGCATCTTCATCTCCAGAAGCTGTTCAGGAGAGACCTGTCACTCTCCTGCTGCAGCATTAATGGTGGAGATTAATCAACCAGTGTATTTCCAAAATCCATATCGTAAGTATGTGCAATATGAAATTTATTAATCAAGTCAAAATTCAAGTAAATATTTTCACTGGTTAACATAAAGGTGCTAATTCCTTTTTCAATGCTGAAAACCTCAGTGATTAGAGATGCATAAAACCTGAAGTAACAGCTCATAGTAGTTGCTGGTGGAACGGCAGTCAAATGATGAAGCCTTTCCATTCTTGATAGGTCTTCCTTCTCCTGGAAAAAATCCTGATCCACAGTGTGTTCAGGAGTTTGATTCCTACTCCCGGAGTGCATCCTCTTGTGAAAAGATGTGGTGATTTAGTTCTGTCCATCCCAAAATTTGTGGCATTAGAAGTATTTCAGGTGAGACTTCTGTGTATCAGCAGCAGATGGATCCTTCTGTAGTCCTCATTTGGTGGAAATTGAGGCTGGGAGTCTTGCAGCAAATCCCTCAGAAGTAAACTGTAGTGCGGTAGAATAATGGAGCGGAGTAAAAAGCCAAAAAGGTTGATTGTACTAAAGAGGATTCACTGAAGGTGGGCCATAAAACAAACAAAAAAGTGCTCCCACAGAAAATGGCAATGGCAGCCGTAAAATCAGATAATAAAGGAATCCTACCATGAAGACAAAAAAGCAAAAAACAATTAAGCCCCCCCAGAGAATCAAACTGAACAGAAAACAAAAAGCAAACAGGCTTAGGACAGGGAGACACAGGCATATAGCAGCAGCCATGTTGCCACTAAAAAAATCCTGTGCTTAAGCAGATTAGGAAAATTCCTCTTGCCCTAAGCCTTCACAGTTTGCCTGCTATATATATTGTAGGCTGTTTTTGAATGCCTCCATAAATTTCACATCTAGAAAATGCATTCCAGAAACCTGTGGCTTTCAAGCCTTTTGTTTTCCAAAGAAAGAAATCAGTTGTAAAAGAAGGTGTTAAAAATAATACTGTAATCTGTGGTGCATCGGAACAAAATTTGCTGTTGTGGTGTCTTTGAAGTTTGTATATATACAAATGAAAATGTATGGTCTTTCCATTTATCCCAGGAAAGCAGAATTTCTTTGTGTCTGTGTATTCATACAAATAGTGTGTATGTAGGAAATAACGTATATACACTGTCCAATTGTATCTCTTTAGGACCACAGAGAATTTAAGCACTTCATTGCTACTGTTTTACAAGCATAGTCTTCTGAAAGTCAGAAATTTTTAGTTTTCATTTTGGGCACACACCTATTTGTATGCATCATTTCTTGTGCCAGCATTGTCCTTTGTTCTGAATAGCTTTCCTTCTGTGGGATTTCTTCCCTCAATTAATCCATGAGACTGGCCTCACTGCAGCCAAAGACTTCTTCTGCTGGAATGATGGCTGCCAGCATTTGAATATTCATTTTAGATAAACTGGAGGCACTCCTTGCTGAGCTTTGGAAGGCAGTGCTGTCACACTGCGGGCATTTGAAGACACCTCTCCTCCTGTGGCTAGAAAGACAAGTTATTTCCTTTTTTATGAAAACCTGTTCGGTGGTTGGCGGGTTTTTTCTAGTTTTAGGCTGAAGTATGTATTCCATAAGAAAATGAATTTCAAGAGTAGTAGCAAGCTGTCTTGGCTAGGAGTCTGGGATTTTTCTTTGTGAATGACATGCCCAGAACCAGACATGGCATCAGAGCTGCTGATGTGCTTCTGATTGAGCTAATGCCATTATAATAATTTCCATATTACGTTCCATCCCGTTCTTGATGCTGCCTAACAGCCTGTTTGCCTTTTATTCCCCAATTACAGCTGTCCATTGTGTTCACAGTTTGTCCTCTGTCCTTTTTCAAATTAGGGCTGGTGTGTGGGTGTGTGAGTAGTTTGTATATCTTGATTCTGGCCTTCTGTTGACCACTCGCCTGATAAATTCCTCGCACTGCCAGGATTTACAGGAAATCCACGTTTGGTTCTGTGCAGTATCTGCTATTGCAGTGTATGCTGGAATTAAGTTAGGAAAACTCAATCTAAATGGAAAACTCAAATCTCAGACTTCTATCTAACGTTTTGCTGTTTGAACTTCTGCATTGGTTGTTTGGATGGTTGTGGTTTGTTTTTTTTTAGTTCTGTTTTTGATGCACCTACAAAATTAGCCAGCTTTTTCTGGCTGATCATCTGGGGTACTGAGAATGCCTAACCTGTTCTGAGATGCAGGAGTGAAAGTACAAGAAATTTCTAACTCATATGTAGAACAGGGGACAGCAAAAAGGTTGGCTGTCATCAGCAAAGAGAGAATGCCTCAAGTCAGCATTTAAGAAGAAGCCCATAAACTCAAAAACCCAAACTTGCTTTTGGATAGATCTCACCTATTTCTAATTTACTTAATAAAAGTAGAATAGAGTGGAAGAGAGTAAGTTTAATTACCACTTGAAGGAGAAGCTTAATTAGCATCAGGTTCTAGTATCTAACACATTGTTAAACGTAAGATAGAGGTAAAAATCTGGTGTCTAAGTGAAGGGTTCTCCAGTTTTTGCAGAGAATGCAGACCACATGGTGGAGCAGGTCTTCAGTGCGTTTGTGTGTGTGGTTCAGGGAGCTCTCAGCACTAACAGCACGGGTTGGCTCTTAAAGTAACTGAACTGGACAAACTTAGTAGAGAGGCTCAAAGGTGAGACCTGCAGGGACGGCACAGGGGCACCCCCTCTGCTCTGGTGCTGAGGATGGACCTGACCTTTTGGACAAGATCCACCTTCCAGACAGTGTCATTGCATCCTTCTGTACTGAGGAGGCTCCTGCAGCAGAGATGATATCCCTAGGGATAAGCGGAAGCTGATTGTGATAGTGGGAGATTCTGTGAATAAAAGCATTTAACTCTGTTTCTGTGTGGGAGGTTTAAGGAGGGATGCTTTAAAGGTAACTTGAGGCTGCCAAGTGGGCCATTGAAATACAAGATTTCTGTGATAACATTCTCTGTAATACCTGCCAGTTGTATGTGGGAGAATCTATAGACAAGAGATTAGCAGCCCACATGTGTGGACAACATAATGGAGTAAAAAGAAGGAATTAGGTGTGGTGGGAGTTGATCAACTCTTTGGGAGCAAGACTTCTGCCCAGGAGGAAAACTGAACCCCAGTCAAGACAGAATCATGCTGTGGGCACTAGAAAGGAATGCAGAAGGCTGAGGACAAACCCAAAATAGCATCTCTTTTTGGAGTTCAGACTGGTCTCCCATTACCCTGGTGAAGCACTGGCTCAGACTGAAAGCTTCCCCTGTTGTGACTTGTTCTAACTTTGCAGCTTCCCTGGTCTTATTTAATGTTTCCTGATTGTTGCCGTTGCCTTGAACTGGGAATTGGTAGCACAGCCATGGAACTGTATTTTTGGCTATGACAGGCTGGGTTTCCTGCCCAAAGAGATTCTGTGATGCATTTCTTCTGTGTAATATTTTTATCCGAGTAAATTTCATCTGCAGAGCATCTTCCGTGATCCCACAGCTTAATCCATCAATCCTGATAAGTAAATACTGACAACACTATCCCATAGATTATCCTCCTGTGGGCAGGTGTGTGGGATCCCTGTTACAGAGGGTGGCTGTTTGATGTCAAATATACTTTTGTTTTGTTTTTCAGGTTTCTACAATTAATGTAGAAGCCCTTGTAATTTCTGCTTTGCTTTATGCCTGGTATTGCACATGGTAGCTCCCTGGCATTGTAGACAGATTAATTTCCCTTTCCCGTATCTTGCTATTACATTATTTATTTGTCTGTTGGCTTTTTGAGCCCTTTTTTTGCTCTCTGCCTTTCCCAGGCTCCAGAGTCTTATTTGCTATGATAGGAATATTTGAATCTGTGAAGCAAAAACTTTCTAGGCATGAAGGAAGCCATAGATGGAGATTTTCAGACACTACAATGAAGCTATTTTCCCACCTTTTCTATTGAAGTTAATGGACATTTGTTTAGTGAGGTTCCAATATTGTTTCGGAAATACTATTTTTTTGGTCCTTACACCTTAAAAAAGTAATTTGCTTTAATAGTTTCTAGGTCTGAACCGGCAGTGGAATGCTCTTTAAGTACACTGAAATTAGGAAAACTTGAAGTATTAAGATTAAAAAAAAGGTTTTGCTCTCCTCAGTATGGTAATTTTACAAAGAATTCTTTCAAGTTTGTATAACAGTACAGATTATGCATCCTAGAACCAGTACACATTTAAATGCTCTCTGTCCATTTGCATTTAATGTTAAACTTGGGTAGAGGGCTATAAATATTCAATTAGAATAAAATGAAAATGGGAAAATGAAAAGAATATTTTATTAATCCATAATGTCTATTGATTTTTAAATAAGTGGGCATAATGTCTATTGATTTTATTTTTTTAAGCAGGCAGTACATAGCACTTTAAGCACTCTGGACATAAATGCTGGGCAGCTTCTTACAGCTTCAGGTGGGGGAGGGAACATGACTTGAGTTGCTTTACCTTCATCTGAAAAATAACCCAACACCGTGTTAACAAAGCAACAGAATTTCCCAGGGCCCCACCTAGTAAGAGACCAGGCTCACTAGATCTGAAAAAACTGCTTTTAAATATTTTTGTTGCTCCATCTCTGATAGTTCTTGTGTCCAGGTGAGCCATCCTAGGATTCTTCTTAAATAAATACTAACCTGACTTTTAAATTTGTTTTGAAGATAAATGCTTCTATAAAAGTACATGATGGGCAGAAGAGAAATATTCATGATTTAAGAAGCTACTGTGGAATTAGAAACAGTGAAAATAAAGTAGTACCTGTGACACACCTTTTTTTAAAATCATGTAAGTGAGAAAAGATCATTTGAGCTACTAAGTCTAAATTGTCACTTAGCACATACGTAAATCTGGACTTACCCAGGAGCAGAACTGGGTTTGTTTTGGGTGTATGTGTGTTAGAGAAATCCCCCTATAGCCAGTAATCTGTAATTCCTTGACTAGGTGGTGGGTTTGCTTTCTGGTGTTAAAATTCTGAATTCAAGAAGTACAAAGTCTGCATAAATCTTTAAACCTCCAAAGTTTTTTTCCTCCTAGGTAAACTGAAATGCTTAAAATACAGTGGTGAATTTGGAGCAACGTTTCAGCTCCAAGAATAGGGTTTAAATGGGAATCACCATCTTGCCTTTTTTTTGCTGTGCTTTTACTTTGTGAGAAATGGAAAAGTGAAATATGTTAAAAGAGCTTTAAGCCTGTTGCAGTCAGACCACATTTGAACTATTTTATCAGTTTCTAAACTGTTTTTTTAAAATGAAAATTATCAGTTATCACAAAATTTACATTTGGAAGAGAATTAGTGAAATTCACTCAATTTTTGTGTGTGCACTGAAGGATTTTGCAGGATCCCTTTAATGCTTTAACGAATCCTTTGTTCTGGCTGCTGAAATTGCACTTCTGTTGTGAGAATTTGGGAGCACCAGTAGAGCTTACCATTGCCTGAGAGAAAACATGTTGAAATAGGGGTTAAGGAGTTAAACATCCAAGGGAAATAAACCAAGAATTTTCTTGATGAAGAAGATGATTTATCATACCAAGGAGCATGGGTAGATGGTTGCTATCAGGAAATGAAACCTTGAGTCATTCTTTGAAAGCTATTTAGGTTAGTTCTTCACAGATGGTCACTAAACTTCCATCATTTTCATTTTTTCTTTGCAGTTTGGTCTCTCTCAAACAAAAATGTAACAAGTTCAGTGCGAAGTCTCATAAGTTTTTTTCTTTACATTGGTTGTCATCATAAGAATTGTTTTATTGTCCACAGCAAACATTCTTGGTATAGGAGGTTCTCTAATGCACATAGCAGCACATTGAAATTGTAACTTCTGCTCTGAAAAAAGCTGTTGAGTTGGGGCTGATTTTTAGTGACGTGGGATAGACAAAAGAAAATTACAACAAAACTTCAAAAACAACAGTGGGAAAGCTTGTGCAGAGGTGTAGACCTGGTTTTTAGCTGCTCACACTACTTTTGTACTTAAATGCTTCGATGTACTGAAGCTTTTTGCCTGTTAGATAGTTTGCAGTTTCCATGCTGCTTTTTCTTCCCCGTATGAGTAGCTTTTTTTGTTGCTTTTATGAAATATGTATCAGAGGAGCAAGGATTTTGGTTCTGGTATTCAAGTTCTCCTATAGTACATTACAGACATCAAGTTAAAAACATTGTATTAAAGACTTTTTGGCTCCCCAGAAGCTATTCTGAGCTGAATGCTTTAATCATGCATTGAATTCAGTCTGAAAGTGTGAACAAGGCCATTGATTAGACTCACGGTTTTGAGACCTGTCAAGTTGAGGAAAAGCCCCTTCCCAAATCCTCTTTGAAGAAAGAGACTGTTCAGTGACAATTGGTGATGAATTTTCAGGTCTTGCGAAGTCTTTGGAAATTTTTTCTGTGCCTGTAAATGCAAACAGGAATATACCTTAAAACCTGACTTTGAAGCCAACAGCTGAATTAAAAAAAACCTTGCAGCTTCTTCTAAAAGGAGTAGAGGATGAAGAGGAATGTACAGAAGAGAAATTACAGTACAGACAGTCCTGAGTACCTGCAAGGCTTTTCCTGGTGATGAAGTCAGTGTTTGTTCTAATTTGAAGTATCGTAAAAGACAGAAGGCAGAAGTTTTAGATATTGATTAATGTCTTTTGTCTTGATATATTTTCAAGAGAGTCCATATTTATAATTTAAATGCAGCAGAAAGAGAATGCTAGCCAGAACATGTCCTTGTAATAGAATCAGCTGTTTCTGTCAGTCCATTACCGAGCACACTAATCGCCCATCAGAACTAAAAGTCATTAGGCACAGTCTGCACTTTCTCAAATCTGTGCTTTGGGAGTGAGTGCCTGTGTTTTACCACTGCTTTAATTGGGGATGAATTTTCCTTTACTCTGAAACAGATCTCTTGGCACTGAGTAAACCTCAATTATCCAACTATATTAAATGTAAGGTTGTTCATAAATAAATCTGTAAAAGGTGCTTAGATGTATCCCATGTTTTTTCATAGGAGAAATCTGAGTGATCCAAAAACTTCAGTTCTCTTGACATTTGCAGAATTTATGACATACCTGAAGGACAAGGCTGGATGTGGTTATTTAAAAATACGCCCAGGGATGAGGTTGGTCAGTTTCTATAGTTCCCAGGTCACCTGTCTTTCATTGTGAAAACAATAAATGTTGCTTTTGTGAGGTATATTCTGCCTCTTCTAAGGCCGAAGTTTGTCTTACCTACACCAGCAGAAAACTTCCCCCACATTGGGTTTGATTCGTAAATTCATGCTGAGCTTGGCCTAGCACCACTTTGCAGTTTCCCATTTTATATTCCACCTTAGAGTATTGTCACACTGTTGAACCCTTGAAGTTAATATAAGATTGTAATTTTAAAATTAGAGTTCACTTGGTGATTATTACAGTTCTGTCTCACCGAAATTGAGAGCACCATCTAATTACTTTGTTCTAATGTATTTTTGTCTTTATGATGAATTTAAATATGCCTAAGCAGAAAAAAACCCCACCAACTTGTTTGAAAGTATGTGTGAAATATGATAAGAAAGCATGTTCCAGTTTTATGTTTGGTTTTTTTTTTCCCTGAAATTACTGTTTTTCAGAACTAGTAATAAAAAGGTTGTGGTATAAAGGCTTTGTATTATAACTGAAATGAGTCATGCTAGGTGTGTAACCACCTTAGATATCCAGGGGGTGGATATCTCTTCCTATACACATAACATGTGTAAATGTCAAATATCTGTGGCTTTTGCTTTTGGTGTAAAAAAGTATTTATTTTTGGGGAATGAAGCAACAGAGCCCTTTCTTTCATCACTTTTGTCAAGGGTTTATGTTCCAGTGTGAAGCCCAGCAGGCATAACCATATCAGAGACTATTCACTTTTGAGGGCAGAAAGAGGAGTTAAAATTCTCTTGTTTGCTTACAAAGGTGTAAATACTGTCTGGCTCTGATTATTCCACATTTTCACATGGTGCTCAGCATGTGGATTCCTTCATTAAGTGGATGATGGCCTATAACTATTCCTTTGCAGAAAATGATCGGAGCAGCCTGTCTGTCCCTCCTTCCGTGTTTGTGTGAGAAGGAGTGATTTGAGAGGGATAGGCTGAAGTGCCTCATGTAGCTTAGCTAAGCAGTGGAAAATTACATCTGCTTGTTCTGTAAATAATGTCCACTCAGAGTAGATGTAATTAACTACTGAACTTAATGGATGCCGTGTGAGGTTACAGATGCTATCAGTCATAAACCAGATGAAGGCAAGGGTGCTTTATTTGCTTGGAATTCCTTTTAGGACTAATTACTAAATATCTTTAAAATTGATTGCTTATGCTTTCAATTTCTGAGAGTGTTTTCCCATATCTGTGTGGAATGGACTTGATGCAGCTTTAAGGAAGGATGGAAGCCTTTGTTGTTGAGGCTTTTTGAGGAACTAAAAGGTTTCTCTTCCCTGGAACTTTTTCCCAGAGCCTTACTATTGGGAAACTTGGTCTTCTTGGGGCTGGCCAAGCTGTCCACCTGTTTGGCAACACTAGCCTGGCACATTTTTCTTTTTGTCTAAATCAATTGAGAAACAGACAATTGTAAAGATAAAATTCTGTTGATGTGTCACAAGTCTTGGCCTAACATTCGCAAAGCAATTGGAGGCATGGGGAGTACCTCTCAAAAACAACCACCAAATTTAATTTCTGCCTGTTTGCTTTCAAACACTTTACAACTGGGGAGTTGGTGAGAAACCAGCCCGACAGACTTTGGGCTGGTGGGAGAGGCCTGCTGCTGCTGTTAACACTGAACTGACCATGTGCCTTTTGTTGCTTCAACTATGGTATTGAAGACTATCCAATTTATTTTATTATAATACCAATGTATTTCAATATAATTTTGGGGGTAACCTTTGATTTTTTTCATTGTCTGTATTAACAGTGCATTGAGTGGATATAAGCTGATGAGCCGGCCCTGATGATGCTTATTGTTTTATATAATTTTTATGTAGGATAAACCAGAAAGGTTCTGAACTCATCAAAATTTTGTTGGGCTTGGTTATTCAGTTTCAAGAGTTTTATGAATCAAATTGGTTGTCAGGTAGCTTTGATGACAGTTAATTTGTCTAGAAACAACCTTTTAAGGAGTAGATGTGTGTATAGTAGAAATGTCAACTGACTTAATCATAGATTAATGTTAGTATGAGCCTACAAGGGAGAGAATAAAACTGGATTTGTTTATTTGTAATGCTCTTGACATTTTTAGCAGCTGTGACTGTTTCCTTGTGACCATTGCATGCCCAGTCTTGAAGGAATTTTTGGTGCAAGTCAAGACAGAGTAATTTTAAGAGTAGTTTCTAACAATGGCATTACAGCTGCAGTCCCATACAGCTCCAAGATGAGACTCTTTCCTGCATTTTCCAAAATATTACAGAACGTGACCTTTTGACATAAATTTCTGAAACTGGCACCGTCTAGCAAAATGAAAGAGAATTTTGAACAGTTGCTCCCATTATTTGGGATGACTGTTCAGTGCTGGGCAGGCTCTTTCACACATCAGGAATCTGCTTCGTGGCCTTGTAAAACTAGAATTAAGTAATGAGAAGGATTAATGAGCTGTCTAAGCTGTGTGCTTTATTACTCTCAGTATTCCGTTGCCTTTAGGCTAATTTGTGCAAAAATATATAAGGAAGATTTGGAGCATTTATTATTGGTGTTATTTCTCAGGTTTTAAAGTATAACCTTTTATTTACAGAGGACTGCCATGTGTCTCGCTTTTTATTTTCTTGCTACACACACACATTTTGGGTTGGTGCTATTGTTTAATTGGGGGAATAACTTATCATAATGGTCTTCTGGAGCTACTGGTGTTGCAATTTGTGGATTGTCTGTTAGGAGAGTAAATTCATAGTTTTTCTTCTGCTCTGCTGTTTTTTTCTATGCTTCTGCACCACATCTAGGACTATGGGCTGCAAAATTCAAGCTGTAATATTTAATATTACTTTTTCCTGCTAGTGAATTTGCATCTTAAAAACATTATCTCCTACGTTCCCTGTAACATTTTAAAGTAAGTTTGGCATGTGTACTTGAAGAGGGCTGCTTCTGTGGTTGGTTGAGGAAAACAATCAAGTTAATAGTAAATTAGTTTGCTGATGTCTAAGGATTGAACAGCTGAGTTACTGTACCTCTGTTACCGTGACCAGGGTTCTTAGAGGTTGTCTTAATTTTCAAAAACCACTCTCTGTTTAACTCCAGCTGAAAAGCTTGGGATTGAATATAAAACTAGGAATTGCCTTTATTATGGAAAGAAAGAGACTTCTGCTTGACTGAGGGCATGAAATCAGAGTGATCCTGTGCTCCTGGTCCTGAGAAACAGAGATAGGAATGAATCCTGTGGAGGAAATGAGAGTTGGAGGACTGCAAGTCATAAATTGCTCTGGCTGATGAGGGATGTGTGGGTGCCACCCTGCCCTGGGCAGCTCAGCCCACTGAGCTGTGGCAGCTGTGGAAAAGCTGTGGCTTTTCCTGGGGCTGGGCAGCTCTCCCTTCATCCCTTGGGAATGTGGTTTGCATCCATTGTTTTTTTTTTGTCATTTGCCAGTCCAAGCTGTGACATGTGGTTTCAGTCCCATTTGTTGCCATGAGCTGAGGCCCATGTGTGCACTGTGTAATGTTGTATTTTGGGCTGGAAAACATGATGTAATGTACAAAATATGGAGTAGACACTCCAGCTTACTAAAACACACATATATATATTTTATATATATATACATGGGAGTGGGCACTGAAAATATTCTGAGGAAAGTGTGAATTCTTGCCTGTTTTGAGATGTATTCTGGAATTATTTCAGGTCAAGTAACCAAAATCCATAATCTTATGGAAAGCCCTGAGGTTAAGTGATATGAAAGGTTAGTGGGAAGCTTCTGGTCACATATATTCTTGACAGGTTAATGCACAGATGTGACCTGGATCCTTAGCTTTGCTTACCAAAGAATAAGTTTCTGTTGCCCAGTCAGAAGGGTTGGTGGGGGAGGGAAAATAATTTGCTGTATTTGAGAATTTTGCTTAAAGTTTAAAGGGCTTTTAGCTTTATTTCTTTCTGCAGTAGCTCTAATTTGAAATAAATCCAAAGGCTTTTTATTTTGCTGACTAGTAAGGGATTTCTAAGCTGAAGAGAAAAGAAAGGCTGGAAGATCTAAAAGCATGAAATGCATCATTTGCTGATTCGTGACCTGTGGGTCGAAAGATTGATATATACTGAATATTTAGAGAAATAGGGCTTCCTGTTTAAGTTAAACTGCTGAGGGTTTTTCCCCATTTGGTTTTATGTTAGAATAGTTGCAAATGGCATTTTTATTGTCATGCAACTTCCGTTGAGGTAGAAAATGAATTGAAACAATAAATTTATTTTGCTTTGAACTTGTATTATGTTTAGGGTAGCCCTGGCTGAACAGATACACTGTTAAATATTGTGATGTCACACACATTTTTCTGGAGGCTGTAGCACTTTGCTACCACAAAGGTGAGATTTCTTAGGAAAGGGTGGTTCCAGGCAGTTTGGCTGGTACTGGGAATATGGACTAAGCTATCCATGGCATTTCAGAATTTATGTGGTGGCAGACAGAAATTCAGTAGAGTGCAGAGGAAGGTCTGGGAATTTAAATCCGTGTCCTCTGAATATTTTGAATGGTATTGGCAAGAGGCTGGGTATTCGTTTTCTGTATTTTAAGTATCTCTGTAGCTAAGCAGATGATCTAACAGTATGATCCTGAATTTAGTTTCTAAAAAGTCAGTAAATTATAGAAAATATCAGCAGCATATTCCATAGGTTCATCTGACCTTCAGTACAGATACGGTTTTAGTGTTGCTGTTTAAAATTCTTCACTGATGAGTTTGGGAAACAAGTTCAGATGTAATCATTTCTAGACAGAGAAATTGAGAAGTGCTGGTTTTAATAACCATTTACAGTGATATGGTGAAAAGAAGGAAATTATTTTTCCTGACAGATCCTGATAGGAGAAAGAAAAGCTTAGCATGGGGCTTTTTTTTTTTTTTCCTAATCACCATGAAAAATTCCTTCCTGTTAATCTGATGGATGGATTACAGTTTGTCCTTGCACGGCCAGGTTGTACTTTCCATCAGAATTGGAGATTCCAACCCTCATTATATCATTTCTGTAATGCAAATGGTTATGTATAGAAGGAGATTTAATTAATCCCCTGCTGCTTGGTAGTATACCCTAAAGCAAACATAGTCAGCGAAGGAAAAAAAAAAATTAAAACAAGAGTGCGTGGTACCAGGTCACTGACTGTCAGTGGAATTTCATCATCTGTGAAATATTAACTTATTAACTGAAATGTATTTGCTCTTATGGCTGTAAAAATATTTGTCTATTGTCCCAACTGGTATGATAGTGAGCTACCTTGCAAGGGAGCCAAGGTCAAAAGCAATCTCAGGAATCATGCTGTCTGCTCTGGCAAAAATATGGAACATCCTGTGTGGTGATGGTTCTCATTTTAATTTGCAAGGACTCCATTTAAGCTGCCATCAGTGCAGGCTCCAGCATCCAACTTTGCCTGTGGGTCTGTGCCATATGCGCAGAAACGTATTCAAGGACAAATTACAAGACTGAGAGAAAGTGACAAATTTGAGTGATGGGTTCCTGTTTTTTCACACTTTTATAACATAACGTATCTGCTGGCACGATGTGGGTTGTACTGTAGGTCAATGAACAAATAGATTTCCAGACTTTATTTCCGCTCCATATTGTGTGCACACACCTATGCAAAAAGCCAGCGCTCTTCCTGCTGCCTGAAACATTCCTGTTTTCAGATGCAGCTTCTGTACAGAAAAAAAAAAAAAAGAAGACTGAATAAAATTTTCAGTATCTATGTTCTAAGCAATATATTTTGCAAACAGAAAAATGATCTTTCAAATGGCTGGGTTTTTCTCTCTTTTAGCCTCCTTGCTGCCTCTAAAATGAGGATTGAGTCCTATTGTGAAACCTCTTCTGTAGCATGATATGGTGTCCAACCGATTTTATAGCCTCATGATTGAGGTGATGAACTTAAGATAAAAGGAAATATAAGGGACTCTTTTGAAGGCAGATACTTGAATCAGCTTTTTATAAATTCCGTGATGCTGAATTTCTTTCCCAAGGTTCCTTTTTAACTGCTTGTCTGAAAATCTGCTGCTTCTTTTGTCATGTAGAGATCAAGTTGCATGTTTAATAATTATGCCTTGAAATGTGGAACTGGTACAAAAAAATTAACTTTCAGAACAGTCTGTTCTTGTCATTTGAGTACTGCAAGATTTAATACACTCCTTATTTTTTAGGGTCTGGGAAAGTAGTTCTTTATTTCCACTTCTGAAAGTTCTTTGTGAATAATGTGCACCAATGTTTTAAAACGTTCTTATGCTATTTAGCACTTCATATAAATCAAATATAAATGTAAGCCTCTGTTTTGAGGGTTATACTGTTGACCTAGAGAGCAGGTGGCATGGAGGCTGGCTGGAGTAATAATGGTAATATAAATATAACTACTGGCAGCACAAGTGCTCAGGGAGGCAGATGTGCTTGTTGGAAGGGGCAGTTTGGAATCTTGCAGGTTCGTGTGTTGTTCTCATCAGAAGGGTGGTCTTTAATGAAAAATGTCTTACTGGATAAACTTGCATACTGAAAGGATTACAGCTGCACCCTGTAAATAGTGTTTCAGACCAAGTAGTCACAGCTCAGCACTCTTTTATTAGTTATCTCACCTCTTAAATTGTGATTTATTTTTTCAGGATACTTGGACATGTAATGCCAAACTCGTTGTGGTGTGAGTGGAAACCAGTTAAATCATACCACCTACCTCATAATTTACTAACTAAAACATTTAATCTCTCCTATAAATGATACTATATATGATTTGGAGTAGACTTTAGCCTTTATAGGGTGCTTGTGAAATGCTGTTGGACTTTTCTCTTACATTTTTCGTAATTATTAACTCACTATTTTTGTAGTGCTACTTCATATGTTTGAAATCACCCTGTCACTCTAAGATACAAACTCTCAGTTGGTCCCATTGCATACACTGAGTGTTGAGCTGTCTTAAGACCCAGCTGAGTCTCTACCCTGTGTGTGTATCCCCATCTCTGGAAGGCGTTTTCATTGTGCACTTGATCCCCTGGAGATCTGCAGTGTTCTCCTGGCAGTGGGCATCCTCAAATAGGAAATAGCAGTTGTCTGCAGTCTGCTCCCTCCTTCTTTCCATCTCCAGGCGTTTTCTCTCTGGGATGTAACTTCACAAACAAACTCCCTGGTGATTGGGAAAAGCAAATCTCATCATTACACTGCTCGCGGTTGTGTAATGTCCAGCTTTGGTGCTTTTTCCTTGGCCCCACCATTCATGGTCTGTTTTGGGGGATTATAGTGGCTGTTACCAGCTTTGAGCTGTGAGGGTGCATTGTCATTTCTCCAGAGGACAGGGAAAGTGCTGCAGAGGCCAGGGTGTGATGGGGCTATGTGGCTGTTAGGGTTGGTGAAGGGGATTTTAAGACTAACATGAAATGAGGCATAGTGGAACAACAGGTATAAAAATTGATTGTTTTGATTGTGCTCTTTGTTGTCAAGACCACAGTAGTATTAAATGTGAACTACTGCCTATTGATTCCACAGCTGCAGTGCGTTTGTCAAGGTGGAGGTGCAGAATGAAGACAATTCCTACATGGATAGGATAATATTTCAATTGCATTGAGATGTCATCTGCTAGGACTTTGTTCCTTCCTTGTGTGGAAACTTAGTTTCCAAGGGATGCTTTCAGGAACAAAGCCCCAGGCAGTCCTCCTCCTAACCTTGCATGCATTTAATCCTGAATTACCTACATTATAGAAAGTATTGAAGGTCATATTTTTGAGTAAAGCAAGCGTTCTGTAAAGGAAAGGATTTGTCCATTCCTATTCCTGGACCGTGTTTCTTGTGATGTATGTCTGGTAATTACAAGTCACAATTACCAGAGCTGTGCTGCTGCAAGGGAGTGTTCTCTCTTTAAATGACTTTTCAGCCCTAATGACTAGAGCAAACCTTGTAAAAATGTACCCTAGAAGTTAAAAAACTAGAAGGTAGTTAGAAAGATTTAAAGGTCACTGTTTTGCTTTTTCATCCAGTACTATGAAATTCCAGAGCTTTATACATACATTCTAAAAATTTCTGGGGCTTACTGTGTTGGAATAAACAGAAATACGTCATTTGAATAGAAACAGTGCCTTCTGCCAAGAGGTGCCATCTTCTTTAAAAAGCATAAATTAACTACAGCTGCTCATATGATGGAAGAGATTTATATGCATGTCTAAGTAACACACTATCTGCAAAAGTGAAGTAACATATAATACCTATCTCTCACCTGTTTTTTATTAATTTGCAGTAGCAAAAAGCTGTCCTTGCTATGTAGGCTTCACAGTTGGAAACCAATTCTTTCTAACAAATGAGAGTGGAAGAAGTACCTTTTTTAGAATATAAACCACACAACCTGTTATAGATGCTAATGATTTATTATCTTACGCAGTTGAAGTGTTTTGATTAGATCTTGACAAGTTTGTCTGACGACAGGAATTTATTTCTCGATGCTGTAAGCTGTCAGCCTTGTGATAATTCACACATGGAATTTGCTCGGTACTGTTAAACTGTAATGAAATTTCAAATTATGGAGAACTCATACTTCAAAAGAACAACAGCATGTAAGAGTAAGCTCTTTATTTATTAGTTATTAGTGGCTGTAACTTCTTGGTATCATTGAAAACTTTAAGCCGAATCCCATGTATTACTGATGAGACCAGTCACTGCCTGTCAATAACATTGTTAGCCTTGTCAGTCTGCAAAACACTGTAGCTAAAGATGGAAAAGAGATTACCTTACCAATGTTACGGGTTTGATTTTTTTTTCTATTGATTTTTTTCTTCAATATTCAGTGAAAAAACTGATTTTTTTTTCTTAGAGGGGATGAGAAACACATCAGCACTCTGACATCCAGTTGGTATTGGCTGTGCTGGTGCTTGCTGGGCTCAGCCGAAGCGAAGCAGCCGGGGATGAGCACGGCCCCAGGTCCCGCCCGTGCCGATGTTTTAAGGATAAAAACCTCGGAATCGGGGGCGGCGGCGGGGCCGGGGCGGCGGCCGCGGCTGCCACCTGGCGGTGCCCGGCGGGAGCGCAGCCCCGCAGCCGGGCGGGGCCGGGGGTTGCGGAGCCGGGGCGGACAGGGCCGGGCGTGGACAGGGCCGGGCGTGGACAGGGCCGGGGGATGCGCCGTGTCCAGCCTGGGCAGTGCCGGGGGATGAGCCGTGTCCAGGCTGGGCAGTGCCGAGGGATGCATCGTGTCCAGCAATGTCCGCGCCTGGGGATGCCCCCGGGCTATCAACTGCAATAAAAACAGCAAAATCCCCCGTCTGCCTTTGCTTGTGCTGCTGAAACGCAAAATGCTGCTGGGAAGTGGCAGTTGTGTTTGGCCTCGAATGTGTTATGAAAATACATAACACAGCTAATGTGTGTGTCTAAAAGAATACCCTAAATCACCCCCAAAATCCAGTCTATGGCATTAATTCTTACTTTTGATGAGAGTGTGAGACCGTACTGCAGCAGCTGCAGGCACACCACGTTCCACACTTCTGGAATTGGTTCGGTCTGATGCTGATGAGGTATGTAGGACACAATTAATTACTGCCTTATATGTGCTCAGGCTTGAATTTCAAAGTTATGTTTGCTCTGTTGAGTGCTTATGATTTTTTGACTCCAAAGCCAATGGTTGTTTAGGCAAAATGAGCAACTTTTGTACCCCAGACTGTGCATTGTGAATGTGCAGCAGCAGATCTGTGCAGCTTTACACTGAGCATGCGCTGGGAAATGGCCAGCTCTTTATTCATTCCACCTCAGTCATTTATTGATAAATAAATTAGTAATATGTAATAAAAGTAAAATTAACTCAAGGTTTTCATTCTTTTTTTTTTTCCAGAAAGAGCTCAGTCTCCCCAGAAGAGGAAGCTTGTAAGTATAATTATTCTTTATTCATCCCTTGGTTTGTTTTGAACATATATAGCTGTTCAGTTGTGGAAGTAACTCAGATGGGCAAATGCTCTGTTTTCTCAGTTAAGCATTTTCAAGAATTTGTCGTGGGCTTGGAAACAGCTAGCTTGGATTTCTCTGAGACTGAAGCTTCTATTCATTTCCTTAAGTGTAGCAGGAAAAGCAGTGGTAGTGTAAGCTTACTTCTAATTACCAGCTTGAGCTGATCCTGATATGGAAGTAGCTGTGGTGTTGAGTGTTGCCGCTCTGACATCACTGAAGTGACTCGAGAGGAGTCACTGATTATTTATGCAATATGGACAACTTTGATCACTGCTCTTCAAACAGTCTGTTGACAGAAGTCTAAGCACACAGCTCCTGGGCCACACAGGTCAGGTGTTTGTGGAGCAGGCAGCCTGATTGAGGTATCTCAGTAAAGTAGTGCATGTCAGGAAAAGTAGGCTTTTAAAACGGTGATTTAAACAAACAGCAATTTTTTAATGCATTATGATGCTTAAAGAATTTTAGCAAACTGACTTATGTTTCAATGGTATTATGAGATCTTAGCTTCTGCTATGCTTACAGATTTATGGTGGAAGAAATTGCATTATTGATTGCATTATATAAAAGAGAAAGCTTTTGTACTGCCTGCTATTGCATTATGATTTAAAATTGGTTCCCAAAGCTTGCAGACTACAGACACGAAGCTCACAAAAGCTTATAACCTTTCTTCCTCAGGTTTCTGGTTCTAATGAGAAATTATTTTCAGTCTTTCAATGTAAGCTATCCCCTTTGTATAAGAAACAAAGTGTGTTTGGAAAATGCTGCGTAGAGCTTGTGATTCAGGGCTGAACAATACAGAGGATCAAAAGGTCTTTTTTTAAAAGTGGGGCATGACCAGACCTTTTTGTTTAGTTCATATGACAATGATAAACCGGTCAGGGAGTTATTTAAAGAACATGAAGCACTGACTGGTTTTAGGTTTTTTTAACCAGTATGCCTCAAAGGCTGGCTTAACAAGATTTGAGAGATTTCTAAGACAGGTGGTGTTCATCATTTGAAGATTATGAAGGTTCTTTGATCAAATAGTGGAGCAGTGAGTTACCAGTAAGTTTTTTGTTTAATGTAACTCAGATATTTTTGCACAAAAACTTTTGGGATTGAAATTGAGGATGCCAGAGATACTCCAGCTCATTCCAGCATGGAGGTGGGTATGACACAAGACTACTTACGTATTTTTATTTGAGGTATCTGAGATACAAATGAAGTGCTTCAGATGTGTAGTGTTTTAATCACTGGTAACTAAACCAAATCACTGAATATTTTATTTCTGTATTATTTAACTCCTGCAATTTTCATTACTTCACTTCAGTTTTCTTCCACAAGTGAGTGCCTTTTAAGGTGATGATGAAGATGAAGAAATTTAGCAACCTGTGTCAAGAAGATCCAGGCCATAAATTTTAAGCACAAGGTTGCAGCTATTAGTGAGACTAAAAATCTACGCAGAATTGAAATGTCTTAGTTGCCTGTGTTATCTAGCTGATTATTTGATTGTAGTTTCTGGAATTACAGATTCTATAGTCAAATCAAGCCCCAAGTGTAGTGCAGAACCAAATGATGTCTTGTTGTTTGAGAAGTTTTAACTGTTCATGAAGTCAGTAGTGCATTGTGGCTGGTGTAGAGCTGTGCTGATGCTGTACTGTGAAATGTACAGGCTCACTGAAAAGGCTCTTGTGGAGTTGATCTGCATGATTTTGTATATCCCAAAATCAGAGTGCTTATTTGATTAAAAAAATCCTCTTAGTTTTTGAATTAGAAATTAGAGAAATTTATATAAAGGGAATAATTATAATATATGCATGTAATATAAGGTAAAAATATACATATACTAGGTATAAATTTGTTCAACCATTCTGTCAGAAAGGGTAGCATTATATCTGTAGGCAGTTTTTAGTTCTTCTGGAGGCTTTTCCTCTGCTGGAATCAACAGCAAACCTCATAAACAAAAATAAATTCTAAAAATAAAGTTTATTCTGAAAAGCTGCTGTTGTGCTGCAGCTGATGAGCAGGGATAGTTATGGGTGTAGCCATGTCCTGATTCATTGACTGTCAGTCACTGACTTTTGTTCACTGACAGAAGCAGAAGCAGGAATGGACAGGAGGATGAAGTACCTGGCTTGGAGCCAGAAACCCTCAAGAGGTGCATCCATTTTCTCCACAAACTCCAGCCTTTGTAGCAGTTCAGTAACAATTGAATTACATACAAAAATCAGCCACTCAGCATGTTTTTGTGTGCTAGTCTGGAGGTTGGGTACCACTTACATCTGTAAAAAAATCATATTTGGGGAGGCAGTAATTATTTCCAGCCTCCCAGAAACAGAATGAGGGCTTGACTGTTGCTGCTGGTTTGGTGATTGCTTTGCTGTATTGTTGAGTTAGAAAGGTTTTAGCCTGTGGATCAGCTCGGGTATTTGTCATTGCTGAATGGAAAAGGATGAGCTATTCCTGACAATGCTTCTAACTTTTTCTTTGTTTGATTCTCAATACTTCATATTTCCTGGGTCAGTATGAGTAATCTCTATTACAGGAACTAATTATAAGCAGGGACAACAACAGTTGCTGTGCTTATTTGTGCTAAGCAAAAGGAGTGGGATTAAATGTCTCACTGTTTTTGTCAGGAGAAATGAGAAATTTTGTCATCTAAAGAAGGTCTTGGGTGGGAGTTGAAGAAAATGAATGGTGGGATGGAGCCTGTGAAGTCTGTTGATGAGTGTTGATGACTGTTTCCATATTAGCAGAAGGAAACACAGGCACACTGTAAAGGATGGCTTTGCACTTGGGTATCTTGCAACCTTAATTTTGAAATAATCAGCACATAGTGAGCAGACATGTAAAACAGATGGGGGAATTGTATGCAGGGTGACATTAAGAGAAATGCCTGATAATTTAGATACCATTTTGTTGTTAATGTGCTTAAAGTGTTTGTGTTTCTATAGGGGGTTATGTTTAATGCACTAAAGGAGATGATACTCAGCTGAATTGTAGGCTGCTAAGTGACTGCATAGTTAGAGAGCAGGAGTAAGTAGTTATATTTTGTCTCTAGTGTGGTTCAATAATCAGAGTTCGAAGTTTTCCTTTAATGAATTATGCATATAAATGTATTGGTTATGTTTTTCCCCATGCTTTGTTCACAAAAGAAATAACTACCATTCATGAATATTTTCTTTAGTTTCAAATAGTGAACGTGGAGTGATAGACTCAAACTTTGATCTCCAGCCTATTAGTTGAAGTGGTTTAATTATTTTCAGCCATTATCCTGTTCTGTTCTCTGTAGAGAGATTTTTTTTTTGTATTGTTGGCTGCAGCTTTCACATGGTTTTGATGTGCACCTGCACATGAATTGCAGCAAAGACATTCCAGACTTGAAAGGACAAAGGTGGGGACTTTGGAGCAGGAGCCTCCCGTGGTGGAAGCACCTCCGTGTGTTCATGTGTTTAAGAGCAGTTCAGCGCCCAGAAGATCAGGCTGCAAACTGCATTTCATTGTGGCTGCAGGATGCCCAGCACCAGCCTGGAGCTCACTATTGTTTCTGCTTGCCTCCTTAGCTGAGCAGCAGTCACTAAATCCAGTTGGGGTTGCCCTTGAGCCACCCGGTTTCTTGTTCAGTACCCCAATAATAATAAATTAATAATAAATTCAGTTCTTTATAGCATGAACCTTATTGATCTGTTCAGGCTTTTTAATGAAAAGTGAGGGTTTATATTTTAAGTCCTCATGGTTTCTAAAGCAGGGGTCATGGTGTGGGTTGCTGTAATTTTGGTGCTATCTAAATGTAAAATTTTCTAAAAAGAAAATACAGCTTTCCCATATTATATCCAATTTTGAAAAGAGTAATTTCCTCAGAAAACTAAATTTGCTAAACCAGTTTCTAACTTCAGCTGTAAGGTTTTTTTTGTTAATTATTTCCTGCTATCAACCATCTGTATCAAATATACTTTGAAAGGCTGTATACAAATGGAAAAAGAAAATGGAGGCATAAGAAATATGAAAAAATAGTTTTAATCCAGAATATATCCAGTTAAAATACACATTTTTATGAACCAAATATTACAGATTGTTGTTTTGATGGTGATTGGTGACGGTAAAGAGTAGTATTTACCTGAAGTTTTTATGTCTATCTCTGAAACATGATAAACAACATAAAAGTGTTTCTTGAAGACATGTGCAAACTTTTAATGGTGGTCTTTATTCCTTCTAATCACTTTTTAAGGCAGCTTATGTCCCCTGTGGGACTTGTTTTCTCTCATTCTCTCCCTCCTTCTCTGCATTACCATTCTACTTCAAACCTCTGAAGATTCTTAGTTTCTGCTGCCCTAGACATTTCTGAGGGGGTTTCATTAAACAAGTCTTCATCATAATTTGTTAAACTTACCCTCAGCTTCTTGACAGTAAAATAACACACAAACACACCAAGGAATTTCTTTGGGTGGATGTGCTGAACTACTTGTATTCTTTTTAATGTTTACACCTTGGAAACAGTAGGAAGTTTGATGGCAGGAAAGAAAATTTCTGGTCTTTAGTGCTGGTTTACGTCTTTGTGCTGCCATGCTCAGGTGCTGTGGGAATTTCCTCTGTATCTGCAGAGAAATGGAGTATATAATTCAGTTTCTGCTCGTCTTGGCGGGTGAGTGTTTCTGCTGGTGATGGATCGATGCCGTTTCCCTGCCAGGAGCAAGTGCCATTGTCCCAAGAGTGGGAAAGCCAAAGTGCAGGAAGTGGATGAAAAATGGTTCTGAAAAGGAGTAGGGAATTTTGCTGCTTTTGCATCTGTTCTGATTTGGATCTGGAAATACAGTAAGAAATAATGCTTCCAGTCAATGCATTCTGCTTGTGGTGCTTTATATAGATGGGGAGAGAAGGAGGTGCAGTCTTCTGACTACCCCATCCTTCTCTGAGCTCGTAGAAGCAGCTCACAAGCAGTAGGTCAAAAATAACCTTCTGCTCTTAAGCTGATCCATGGGGCTGGTTCTGGAGGTGGAACGTGCCAAATTATTCTTGTGGGGCTCCAGCAGTGCTGCTATTCCTGTATTAGACTTTAAAAATTATTTGAAAGCATTGTTTCTTTAAAAGAAGTGATTTGGTCAACCAGGAGCATTTTGATGTTATGTATGGACTGTATTCTTAGAGACAAAGAATTTATGGAGGTTTTCATCAAGGATTTAAAAGTGGAAAAAGTATTTTATGTAGTTTTTATTGTCAAGTTTCCACTACTTAATCCAGGCTCTCATTTAATAAGTACAATAGAATTATATGTAGCATACCAAATTTGTACTTTTTGTTGCTTGCTGTGCTGTCTTACTCCAGAGGCACAGTGTGGGGGCAGGGGCTTTGGCTGTGTAAGGAACAGCCACCCTGGCCTTTCCTCCTTAGCCTGGCACTGTTTTCCTAATTGCTGAGAGATTGGGATTTTGTACTGTGGGGCTGCGATCAGAATTGTGGGAGGATCTGAAGATCGGAGCTGTCACCTGGAATTTGACTTGGTTGATGAGTACTTGTGAATGGCAGCCTAAATACAGCCTTTAGCACTTTAAAGCCCATCGAAAATATATACATGGAAACTTTTTTGGGGAAAGTAACATTCTTACAAATACACATTTAAAAATGTTGGACGTCATTTGGGGCAGTTTTGTTAATAGCACAAAATTGATTTTGAGCTGATCGAAGTTATTATTCGCAAGGAGAATTGCGAAGGGAACATTTCCTCCTGGCGAAGGTGTTCCCTCTTCCTCCCCTGCAGCATCCGGCTCCCCAGGCTGCTGTGAGCGCTGCTGCTCTGTTCTCGGTGCTGGAATCCACAAAGTTTGTGTCTGGAACACAGCTCGGGAGTCACGGGAAGGTGTTTTAAGCAGCAAGTTGTGCGTGCAGTTGAGGGGATTGATTTCTGGCCGAGGGCTGGTTCACGTGTCTCCGCGGGCCGGCGGCAGCTGCTCCCCGCGCCCCGCTCAGGGTGTGCCAGGCTCTGGGTGCGAGCGCTGCCTCTGCTCTGTCGCCGTGCGAGTGCCCAGGCTGCTCCGTGAGATCCCTGCCAGAACCCTCTCAAGTGTGCCATCGCCATCCCGCTCTCCCTTTGCTTTGGAGAGGAAGGCTGTTCCTGCTCCTGGCAGCCCAGGGGTTGGTGGCTGATTTGCGGCGGCTCGGCCGGAGCGTGGCGGGACCGCGCTGCTGGCGCTGTGACAGGTCAGGCGGCCCCTCTGTGTCCTGGGCTTGTCGGCACCTTCCTTTCCTTCTGCTGGGCTCCGTGTCCTTTCGCCGGATGCTGCGAATAGGCTCGCAGAAGATTTTTTAATCTGAAAATTTTTTAAAAATAAATAATTTGGTTTTTGACATGAGCTGTGTGATTAATCTGGACCATTACTGAACTCCCGAGGTCTCTCTGACACTGGGGGTGTATGAAGAGTTTGGAATTGCACTGATTGTTCTGTGCTCTGCGTTGGAGTGATAACAGTGGCCTCTCCTTCCCAGCTCTAAGCCTCTTATGCTGGGAAGAGGCATATCAGTGTATCAGCACAATGATGAAGCGGAGGAAACAGAGGCTTGGAGCCCCATCTCTGCGGATCCAGTAAGGACTGTTGTGAAAAATAAATTGCACTTAATCATTTCAAATTGAAGCTATGAAGAAGAAAAACTGGTCAGAATTTTCTGTGGCCGATAGACATTGCTTTGATTTGTTAGAACTTTATCTGTTATACTTATTTGGCTGTACACAGAATTTCATTTTGGAAGCTTTAGCATTTTACTTTTGTGGAGTATTAACCGTGAAGTATAGCCAAAAAAAGCAATGTTTCAATGTTTTTAGCTGGGATACATTGTGCTTAGATTTTGTCCCTAGCATTAGTGTAGTAAAACTGAATGTTTGTAACTCTGTCTTTCTAGTTTGATCATTCTTCAGATTTAAAAAGTACTTTTAATAATCTGTCAAAAAGCTGTCATGGTGTTAAAATCTTCAGAAACCTTTGCTATCTTCTGAAATTAAGAATGGTATTGAAAACTTCTAGATTTAAAGCAAGAAGTCTTAACTTACGTTGCCACATGTATTTCTGCAAATGGAATTTTAACAAGCATTTCCTTTTTAATGCTTGTGTCCTTTATAAATGCTTTGAAATCTGCTAATTCAAACTGTTATTTATGATGCTTGTAATTATATTTATTATTTTTATTAGGTAAAATTATGGAAATTGTTTATATTTAATTCTGTGTTCCTAAGCAGAGGAGGTGAAAAGAATCTATCGTGTAGTCAGTGGAGGGAGGAGCAGGGTAAGAGGCAGGCTTAACCTTTCCTGTCTGCAGACTGTAAAGCTCATCAGCTGTTTAAGCAGAGATTGCTGGTGGGGAGGATTTCCAGTATGTAAAGGTTGCTTTACTGATAAGTATTTGGATTTATCAGGAAATTTAAAGCTAGGAACATGGACAAACATGCTTGACTTCAGGACTCTAAGTGTAAAGTATCTGAATTTTAAACAGAACTGAAGCGTGCCTCAGATTTCCATTGTGCTCGCTTTTGTGTTTAAATATGATAAAGAGAAACTTTTTTCACCCCTCAGTCAAAAATCAAAGTAATAGGTATAAGAATACAGTGGCACTAATTTGTATCCTAACGCATAAGCAGACTTTGTAATACCAATAATTTTAAGTTAACTTTTACTTTATTTCTAGTGAAGGACATCTCATCGTGTATAGTTCACTAAAGTAGGTGTTAGAAGCTCTGCTCTGTGTTTATGTACAAGTCTGTGTGCAGCTTTTTGAAAAGCAGCTACTTTGAGACCTTTTCTGTGCCCTGTGTGAATACAAATGTGCCTTGGCTGCTGACCCTACAAAAGCAGGATAGTTCACAGAGCTGGGCATCAGCACCCTCAGCTGCAATCCTGATGCTGCCGTGGATGTGCTGTGGACATGTCACTTAACCTCTTCATGCCTCAGTTTCCCCACTGCTAAAATTAGAATGAAGCCACTTTGCAGTGCTGCTTTCAGTTCAGCTTAATTAGCTGTTGCTCTAAAACAACTGCCACTGCTAAATGTTGTTTTCTAGTTAATGGTTTGTGTAATTCATATTTTCACAGTTGCGTGTTTCGGTTATTGCCACAGCCGTGGCATGGAACCATGGCTCCCAAATTGTGAGGACAGTGGTAGAAATGGTCTATGTTTGATGCTGCTGCCATTATCAATTTATTCTTTTTTCTCAATTAAACATTTTATGTTAGAGATTTACAATAGTGTGTATTCCAGAAGGCCTGGAAATCACTGCAAGAAAGGATTTGGATAATTCCAGATTGGAGGATTTTTGTAGTGGAAAAATAACATTTGAATAGATTCTGAATTGACTGAAAAATACATTTTGGTTTGGATCATAATGGAAAGGAGTGACTTTGACCACTTAGTTTATTGCATTTATTAAGAAGATATGACTTGTATTTTGGAATTATCTTTTTTCTTTATTGAAACAGAAGATGTGATATTGACCCTGATTTTTTTTTTCTACTGTGGTACCTTGTCAGAATCTCCTCTCCTTTGTTCTCCCACTGCCGAGGAAATGATGTTCATCCGCACATGTTCTCTCCTACATCTGCTCCAGGTCTGCAGCATCTTAAATTCCCATTTAGTGCTGACTGTGCACTTGTCACTTCTCCTCTAGTATTTTACCTGAACTCAAAAGCCCAGAGCAATCCATCTAGTCCGTGCTACAGCCATCCTTTTCAGTGGAGGTAAGGAGAGGTATCAACTAGGAATTTCTAACAGTTTGGTGTTGGCATAATCATCTATGAACTTAACAGCTTTGCAGTTCAAGAGAATAACATCTAACAGAAAGAAACAACTTCCCAGTCACGACTTACTTCCAGCAATTTACTGTTCAGGTTGATGTTGCGTATTGGGACAATTTTTTTGTAATTTGTGTTTAGGCCCTATGTAGGGGAAAAGATAAATTGGATTAAGGAATAGAAACTTGTCTGCTGATGTGTGCATGCCTGTTCCAGGTGG
Source organism: Cyanoderma ruficeps (assembly GCA_008694505.1). NCBI lineage: Eukaryota > Metazoa > Chordata > Aves > Passeriformes > Timaliidae > Cyanoderma > Cyanoderma ruficeps. The sequence continues at coordinate 17,131,709 of VZDJ01001247.1, forward strand.
TACCTTGTGTTGGCACCTGTGCAGCTTGTACCGTGCAGCAGAGGAGCCCTCACAGGCATGTCTGGTGTCAGGAAAAACAACTTAAAATAGCCTAAAATGGGGTCCCTAAAAACCCCTGTCTAAGTAGCGGGTCTGTGCTAAATACTGCAACCTCTTCTATTCCCTGGAAATCCACTCTGCTTTCTTACAGAGGCTGGCAGGCTGAAGTCTCCAAGCACAGGGTATAGAAGGATAAGGAGTAGAATCAAGCCTGTTGTTAGCAGGCTTGAGTGAAGGATACAAGAGTTTCTAAAGCAAAAATCGCCCAAACCAGCTTGGTTTATATTAAAGCACTTAACAGCTCAACTGATCTACTTTCCCTTCAGGATTAGCTCTTGCTGCTCATTGTGCTTTATGGGGCAAGCACAGCCATCGGCTGCCCCAGTGGAAACCTTCAGCTTCTTCACTAAGAGGAAACGCCACCAGCTCTCACGGGGACAGTCCCAGGCAAAGGCTCACACACGCTGGAGGTCTTTGCGTGTGTGGTTATGAAACCAGAGCTCAGTGGTACCTGCTTAAAACTTGAGCCAACATAGCACCAGAGGGCTGGTTTTGAAGTTCACATGCTGCAGGGTGGATGTGGCTGGTCAGATTTCAGTTACTCATCAGGTGGTAATGCAATACCCCCTGAATCTAGATGTTATTTCAGAGGGAGGTTGGTCTTGCTGGCCAGCTCTGGTAGGACTAACCAGAAAATGTGAAGTTGAACTATTTTAGGCTTCTGCCCCTCTAATCAGGGTAATGTATATGACATCTGTTGGGTGGAAATCAGGTTGTCAGCAGAGGAAAGGGACTTTGCATGTGTCTGTCCTCATTGTGCATGGCCATGGGGAGAGGCTTGCCCAGCATCTGCTGCTTTCCCTGCACGTTGGGCAGCAACTGGTGACAATTCTTAAGAAGATGCTCACTTTAGCAGCACTTGGGGGTAGTGGAGGGCAGCAACTACAGAGCGGTCTCCTAACATTTCAATGTCGTGGCCATCAATCTAATTTTAAATGAATTTTTATTATTTAAAGTCTGGTATTGGGTAATGTTCCTTTAAACAAGGGTGATTAAACTCGATTAAATGCTGTTTAGCCTTGGGGCTAATTAACGGACTGGTAAGTGGCAGTTAAATATCAAGATTAGATTATTGTTAAAGTCAATTGAGAACTGTTCATTTTGGAGATGAGATCTGATGATTATTGACTATTTTCAAAAGACTTTTTGGTACTTACTGCTTTTTCTTCCTCTGAGAAACCTTCCATTTTCAGGGTTCTGACATAGGTCAGTGAATAATTTTCTCTTTAAGAACAGTTCATCTAAAAGTCTTAATAGCAAGCTTTATTCCAGTGTTACTATGGTCTCCTTGATAATAATATTTTTCACATATGGGGACCTTCCAGCCATCTGCTCTTTAAATCCTGAATGGTTGATGATTCACAGATACATGGTTCTGTGTAAGAGCTTAGGTCGACTATAATAAGTTTTTATTTTTGTCGTTGTTGCTTTCACCTGTGCAGCTCTTGATCCTGTTTTATCCTGTATTTCTTTGTTGTAGTTTTGTTTACTTGGTTACGGTGCCAGTGATAGCCATTCCTGCCTGCTTAGAGCAAAGGTTCATCTTGGCAAGTTACCACTGTCATTGATCTACTCAGCTTAGCACCTCAGCTTAGCCAGGCAGTGATTCATTTCCATGGCTATGCAGGGAACTGCTGGAAAATGTAACAAGAAAAAACTTGTGCCTTCACTTTTTACCTTTGGTATATTGCATTTGCAAGAATTTGCACATATTTTCCCTTCTTCTCTATATTTCATGGTGCCATTGATAATTTTATGTCGACAGATGAGCAACTGTTGGTGCATCTGATGTCAAGACAGATGGCATGGAAGTTCATGGCTTCTGAAAAAATTAATCTAATTAAGATTGAAAATATTTTATACATAACCTTTGAACAAATGAAAATAATGTAAACCATGCAGAAAGAGTAAAAGGAAATGTGGTGTGATTGCAATAAAAACAAATTGATAACAGGTGGAGTAAGACTGCTATAGCTGATGGAAATGTGGGTTGGAATTAAGGTCGTGCATCTTTAGGAAGAAAAAGAGAATTACATCCAGAATTAAACAAGTGCTGATTCTTGTCTTTGGGATCTGGCTTGCACTCTTCTGGGGGTAACAGGAAAGTCAAATTACTGAAGAAGAAAATGAGGCCGTGTTTCACAGCTGGTCCTCTTTATGAGCTGGCAAATCCTTGTGCACCCATATTAGTCCTTTAATTTAACCAAAATATGAATTTACAGAATTTTTCGATCTCAAGTTGCTTAAGAGATGTCATGAATTGATTGTTCTAACTTGGAAGTGGTGAACTGTGAGATTAAAGGAGAGTGCAATTATCCCCATTCTAGAAAATGTTACATTCTGTGTAACACCCTCAGTAAGATACCAGTAATTCTAGAAGCAGTTTAATTTGTTTGTGGTAAAAAGGATGAAAGAGTCCAGGTGCTGTTTTTCTGGCGTCTCTGAGTGCTGCAGCTGAGGTGAAGTCTCAGTGGAAATTTGCTTCAATTTCCTAACAAACCAGGGGAAGAGTTGGCTTCAGCTGGATCATTCAAGGGGCATTTTCTTGTGCTATTTCAATTTCATAAATTCATGCCAGTTGTGGAACATGTTCTTATAGGGATGTATGGTGGAGGTTATTTTTATAGGAATGTTTTCCCTCGGAAATTCTAGCTTTAATGAAGTCTATTGGAAATAGCTATTAAAATTTTTTATAGCTTTGCAGAATAGTTTAATAGATTTTTTTCCTAGCCTGTACAAAATCTGGTCACCATTTGTGGATGTGATGGTGACCAAGACCTTTGCTGTCTTATTTAAGTAAAACAAAATAGGAAACCTAATGTTGCTCCAAGATAGTTTTTAAGCACACTACATAATTACTTGATCAGTGTGTAATTGCAGTGTTATGAGTTTTATATAATTAGGATTTTATGGACATCTGTGATATAATTTAAGAATATATTAATTTATTTACATAAAAAGCCTATTCTAGGAAACAAGCCTTTAATAAATAAGTGTGGTAAGTAACAAGAATATATTATACATAGGCATTCAGCAAATGTCCTGGAGGGCTGCCTGCCTTTATTTAAAGCCTTTTTTGTACAAGCTGTTGCAATGGATGAGGGGAGATCTATATTTAGAGCTGTGGCTTGTTTGGGTGTATGAGTGAGGTTGGGTGTGCAGTGTCCTGGGTGAATCTGCTCCATTGCAGGGAATCCAGTGGGCTTTCCAGATGTGCAGGGTGCTGGTCAGCAAACCCTCACCAAAGGGTGGGGATGGGGACATCAACCTCCTTGGAATGGGTCTCTGTTAGACCGTGGCTCTTTATCTTGTATATGAGGATTGCTGGTGTGCCTTGATGAGAGTCTTTTAACTCCAGTCCTGCTGCTTCAGGGCAGATGCAGAAATCCCTTCCGTAGCATAAGGATGAATTCTTGGCACACATATCCCCAGATCACCTGAGGTTTGGGATTTGAGGACTGCATGTATTTTACAACATCAAGGCTGTAGCTGTAAACAGAAGTTCCGTATTTTTAAGGAAGATCAAAAACATTTCAGAATTCAGACTTGATAAGTTTTCTTGTTTTTATTTTGAAATACCTCAAGGCTTATCAAATGTTGTTGATGGTTTCCCGTCTTTGCTTAAATTTTGCTTAGTGTAAAGTCACTTGATATGATACAGGTTTAAAATATTTTTTTTAGTTAGAACTTCCTACTTGACAAATATTGGAGGATTAATGAAGAGGCCTATATTCAGTTTGAATGACATTTGGAAATTGTTCTGGTTTTGCAGTAAGTGTTATCCTCCTGGTTTAGTGCTTGATTTGGTACAGGTTCTGCTTTCTTAAATGTGCTAAATAATTGGTCAGAGTTGACTGCAAGACAGCATAATGTCACTTTTGGAAACAGTGTAGATCAGCAATTCAAGAATAATGAGAAACAGAACAACTTTGTGGGTATATCATTATGCATAATGTGAAATGATGAATTTTGAGTAGGTAAGCTTTTGGCAACTGAATTCTAATCTACATCTCACATTGAATGAAAGATTTTCCCAGAATTAATTTCTTTTTTAATGGAAATTTTTCTCCTTATTCCTTTTCCTTTGTACTGGTTATAATTCTTGGGAATCATTTTTCCTATCTAGGAAACTACATGGGAGGGACACACGGTGATACTTGAAATGTGACAAACTCAGATAAACTTGTTGTGTGTCTTGAGCTGATGGGAAACTGTTAACTTTAATATCGTCGGGAATACTGAGGCATGGTGACCGAAATGGTATAATTTTTTCATGTGAAGGCATTATGTAAAGGCAAAAATCCCTGCATCCTGCCTGGAGCTGTAGTAGCAGAAGAGTTAAACCCTGGGTTTGGAGCCCGAGGTGTGAATTCCTGTCTCCTTCCAGGCTCACCATTTGGCTGCCCTCCATGGGACCAATTGTAAATCATAACCTGGTGGTTTGACCTGGGAAATTGGAGGCTCCCAGAGGGGAGTTTGTACTTGTGACTTTAGAAGTTGGAGAGCTTTGGTGTCTGTTGGCCATTTCACCTATAAACTATATAAGGTTATGGTTCTTAACTGGTTTTTCTATGTAATTGTGTTAGAAGGCTGTGATCTGCTGGTGCACCTGTGTATGAGCTGACTCATTTACTACCCCTGCACTGTTCAGAGTTTGGGATGGTTGGGACAAGTCAGCAACTTCTAGGGGAGAAATGAAGTGCTCAGAAGGTTCTTAAGAGGCTGTAGTAAATATTGAAGCCTTTATTTTTCTGTCCTTATCCTCAAATAACAGTGAGTTCCTCAAACGACAGTGGTGTGCTCAGTTCTGTATAGAATTTTTCCTTCCAAGTAGTCTCTCCTTCAAAGACTTTTTGATCTTGAATACAGATACAGAAACAACCAGAGCACTGAAAGATTCCTGGCAAGGGAATAGTTCTGAGAAAGAAATAAAATTCTTAACCAGACGGTCATGTGTTTATTATTGTTGATAGACAGTGCCATGCATTTTCCAAGATTCGTTTTTAATTGGACTATGAGGCAACCAGGGGCTATTTTTAGTTTTAATTTGGAAAATCAGTGAATGTGCAAAGAAGCCTGTTAATGTCCTATGCTGAAGCACTAATAGTAGAGATGTACTAGCAGTGGGTAGCTGGTGTCACCTTCATGGCCTGGAGCTGGGGGGAAACAGAGGTTATTTTACACAGCTGTGTGTTCCTGCCCATGAGCACCAGGTTCCTTTCCAATGTGTTTCCTTAAAAAATTGCTTTTTGAAGACATGTGTTTTAATTTAGTTTTCATTTGGTTAGATAAACCATTTAGTGGAAATATTAACCCGAAAGCTTAAGGAAGGTTTATGATGTAAGGAGGATCTCAGGGTAACTTTTCACCAGTTTTTGGAGTGGTGTCCCATTTCAGCTCTGTCTCGCCATCCTGAGCTATGGTGAACTTTTGTCTCAAATTTATGCTTCTGATTCAATATTCATAACTACCATGCCAGAGGGCCTGCAGAGCTTCATCTGCTGTAAATGGACCCACTCGTGCTCTCTTTTCTACAGGCTGCATCTGTGCTCCCTTTTTCTTCAATATCTCTCTGTTCCTGTTTTTGTTCATTCATCTCAAATATGCTTCTTTTAGTGCTCTAAGTTCTCTCTTCCCCTCATTTATCTCCTGAAATTTTGCTACTTTGGCTAGTTGTTATTATTCTGTCATTCAATCCCTTGTGTGGTACTTGAGAGCATAATCTTCTAACCTAGTTTACATTACACTGTCATTATGAATTATTAATGTTCTAAAATAAAATCTTCAAACCGTAATCTTTGCTGTGGTGAAAGAGCTCTGTGTGCTTTTGTTTCCTTCCTGTTCTCCCTGTCCTTTCCTTTCTTCAGACCTTTAGGTCTTTAGAGCAGGGATGTTATTGATCCAGCCGTCTGAGAAAGACTTGCTGTGCACTGAGAATTGCATTGTCACATCTCTGGGCTGAGATGGGCATTTATTTATATAAACACCAAAAAAGCTGGTTTTGGAAGTAATTCTTTTGATTCTCATCAAAGACATGCTGCACAAATAGAAGTGATAATGTATGTTTCGGTTATAGCTTGCCTGAGAAGGTGAATATTATTTTTTGTACTCTTTATTACATTCTTATTTTTGTTCCTGAGATTCTCACTTTTATTCATGTGCAGATGAGAAATTTAAAACAGCAGAATAGGTCAAGGTATAATTCTCAGCAAATTTTTAGGGCAAAATTTTCCACTGAAAGAGATCTGGTAAAAGGCCCTACTACCTTTCCTCCACACTTCATTTTAATGCAACTGCTTGCCCATTCTGCTTCCGAGAGACTGGAAGATTCCAGAATCACTAAACATCCAATTTTCCGAGTGAATCAACACACAAACATTGACCAGAAGTGTTCCTTTAAAGTCACGAGTGTCTGCGCTGCCCTCGCAGAGAACTTGCAATTAGTTTGAGCAGAATGCAGTGGATTAGAGCCGCTCTTGGCGTGGAGGAGCGGCCCGTGGGGACGTGTCCCGGCCTGCGCCCCATGGCTGAGCGCGCGCAGCCTCCGCTGGTGGCAAGATGGATCTCAAAAGTGGGACCTGTCGCTTCTGCAACTTCCCCCTTCTCGCCAGGAGCAAGGGCAGCTGCAGGCTGGGCCGCAGGACGCCGCAGTCGGTGTTCTACATCGTGCTCTTGTAAGTGGTCACTAATGCCAGGAGCGTTCCGTGGGTCTGGAGCTGTGCTCGCTCTGAGGGAAGGGAAGGGAAGGGTGTTCTCTCCGGACACGCAGGTGGTGTTGGTTTGCACGCCTCATCTGTGCTCTCCCCGCTTGTGTGTTTGTTTAGGAGCCTGTGTGTTGTGCTAAATACTTTGGCCAGCTGGAAGTAGGATTTGCTTTTTTTACCGGTTGCGTTTTAATAGGTAGTGCAGAAAATGCTTTTGTTGGAAAATATATTTTTTTTACTTGTATACGTTTGTGCTTAAATTTTAATATTTTTACCTTTCCCTAAACTATAAAATCTACATCTCCTAATAAAAAATTGTAAGAAAAGAAAATAAAGTGATTACAAGATGGATATTCCCATTTATTAACACTTTCTCCTTTTCTTTATGTCTGAGATGGCTTAAAAGGTCATTGGTGAGGTGGGTTATGAAAGTAATTTATTTTAATCCCAAGAAATTTTGTTATATATTTTTGTTTCTAGCTCTATTATTTAGATTTATTTGTGCCATTTTTAATGTTACAGTAGAGTGTAGTAAGATATAGCATTGCAAACAGATAAATTTCGGTTTTAGTATTTCAATATGAATGTTTCTCTGGAGACTGCAGAAATCATTAGGAGTTCCATATCTGTCCACTCTGTACTTTATTTCAAAGCTACAAATTCAGTTTGAGTCAATTTATCTTAATTTATTAAATCTGCTTCTGTGTTCTCACATTTATGTCTCCACTTACATATAGGTAGACACAGATGTTAAAAGTCATATATAAAATAAATGTCTTCATTCAAGACCTTCTAAATAATATGTGTATTTTAGAAAACCTTGGTTTTGTAATGAATCTCCTTTGTGGGTTTTTCAGAATTACAGTAGAACAGTTGATAGGGTTGTATCAATTTGTAGTTATTTAAAAACCTGTGGCCCAAGCTTGTTCTCATGTTGGATCTGTTTGTATGTTACATATTTTTCCGAGGCTCACAACCTGGAGTGCTTTGTTTGCTTGACAGTTGATGATACCTTATCACAGTTTTCCCAGAGTTTAAGATTAAAAGCTAAGCTTTTGCTGTGAAGATTCAAAGTATTCCAGAGGAATGGCTAAAATAGGGGCCAATTTATCTTAAAAATGCATGTCCAAATAAGGATGTAATTCTGCCTTTAAAACTAGATAAACTTTTTCTCCTTTTTTTTTGTGTGTGTGTCTACTAGCACCCCTGATGTTTCCCAAGCATGGTTTTGGTTTCTCATGTCTCTTTTGTACCATGCTTATTTTGTAAAGTCTATTCTTATCCCATGCTCTAACTTCATTAAGAATTTATGCTTGAAAATGTAAAATTCATTCTCTTCATCTGTTCATTACATTAGCATTCCCCTTGCTCCCAGAATAACTCTTCTTAGCCAACATCCTACAAAATAAGCTTTTTGTCTCAGAAAAGCCATGGTAAATGCTAGGGCTTTACAATATCCTTAACATTTCAGCTGAGCCTAAGTGTGTTAACCAGGGAAAGAGGAAACAAGCTGTGGAGTGGAACATCCTGCACCGGAGATTTGGGTTGGAGCAAACAACCCGAATTATACTGAGAAACAAATCAGATGCCAGAGCTTGTTTCAGAGTTCAGGCTTGATTTGGTCTTCTGGGTAATACGCTGTGAAACAGGTGACAGCACTCCCTGCTCGCTGCTCACCACGTGTGCCCTGAGCCCGGGGGCACCATGGTGATCCTTGGCACATGCTGCTGCCCTGGGATGCACACTGGGGGTTTGTGGTCCTGCATAGATGAGGGGAGCCCTTTTTGCTTTTGTGAGCTGGTAATTGAGAACTGAGTAACTCAAAGCCCTCCAATTCACCCACTGAAATGCAGTTCAGTTCCTTCTCTTTGTTGTTTGCTTTGTTCATTTTACCTTAATTACTTGCCTGTTGTCTTGGTTTAGTTTTAGCCATCCACTGGTATTTCTTCTTTAGTCCTCACTCCCTACGGAGACACCAATTCTGCCAGCCACCTTTGCTACTGCTCTTACCCTAATTTGTCCTTTAGGCTCTGCACTGTAGCTTCTCTGTAAAATGTGAGGAATAACACCTGCTTTTTTAAATCTGCTTTGCTGACATAGTTTTGTTGGAATGGTTATGGACCATGTCTGTCAAGGATTGTGTGTTACAGCTCTTCTGGATATGTACAAACCACGTGCTACAGGAATTAGCAATAGCCTGGTCTTGTTACTCAAGTACAGGGAGGTGGAAAGAGGTGGAAAAGCTCTACAAAGAGCTGAAGTGCTGTACTTCTTCATGGAGAGGCTGCTGCAGGCTGGAGTGGCAGGAGAAGAGATTAAGTTTATCTTCCTGTTTGCAAATCCAGTTGCACAGTGAATTCATTAAGACTGTATTACAGGTTAAAAAGGAAGTTTTAAGTGCTTTGGGATAAATAATACATGACAAAGATGAGGAAATGCTATGGTGGCAAGAGGAGACTCACTCTATGTTTTTTCCTTTGGATAGATTTTGTCTGGTGAAGAGGAGGGAGAACCTTTGGAGGAGGATGTTGGGGTTGCAGCAGCACTCTGTGATGCTGTGCTTTTTGCAAGTGCTACTGAATGTCCTTAACTACATTTTGGATAAAGCATTAGAAGATTTCTGTGTAAACAGAAAGTGACATTTTCAGATCTGATTTTCAGTATTGTTGGTTTTCAAATAACATTTCTCAATTTTTATGGCATTTGAATCACATATGGGGGTTACATTTGATTAAATTGGACAACTGACATTTGAATCACACATGAAGAAGGCCGTGCTAGGGAAAGAATGCAAGATCCAGTAACTTATTTAAAGAGGGTAATTGACCTTTCCATGGCATCTGAGCCCAATTGTCAAGTCTGTGAGTTTGAAATTATGTTAAGCTTATGTTGTATTGGAGTAGCTGAACATCTTACTGGTGTTACTTGGGAAGGATACTGTTGCATGGAATATTAACATACTAATAAGTGATATTTTTGTAAATAAAAATACAAATAATATTTCATATTAAATATTCATAGGATTTGGGACACAATTAACTTGGTATTTTAGCACTGCTCACTATCGCTTATTGAGTAATGTCTTCACTTAAAAGATCGTGATGATGGAGCTGTAGTTGGTGTCCTCTACATCTCAGTGAGTACAATTTTGTGAGACCTGTTTTAGACTGAAATCAGAGCAGTTGTTTGTGCTTAGCAGTGATATTGTAGTCCATTAGATAGCATTTCAGGCTGTCCACTAGGATGGCAACCCCTGTTAGTTCAGTAACTGTGCCCAATTAAAGTTACATGAGGAGCTGGCAGCTTCCATGCAGGTGCAGTGCCTGATAGCTGCTTCAGTAAATGTTTCTGATCCTTTGAATCATTAACTAGTGCAGTCACTAGGATCTTCCCTGCATAGGAAATGCACACCAGAGGGAAGTTTAGTTGTTCCTCACCCCCAAAATCCTTGGCCATCAGCTGTTTGCTTAATCTCATACAGATATGTCTTTGGGAACCCTTTTGTACAGAGGTAGCAATCCATGGGAGCCACTGTAGTAAAAGTGTATGACTTAGATCTGTGGTGGTGGCATGGTGATTTCTGCCCCAAAAGGAAGAAATCTATGTTTTTTATAACTTAGCAAATGATAGAAAAGTGGACCTTGAAGATACATTCAACCTAATGTTTTCTGTCAGACTGTTACTTAGGAGTCTGGCGATTGCAGGCAGCTCAAAGACAGTCTGTTCTTCCCTTGCTTAGGTCACTGTTCAAATAATAATGATGCCCCAAATAGCTCAACACACGTCTCCCATGTAATTCTTTTTTTTAAAGGAACCTTCCTTTTTATTTTTCTTAAGCATAAAGGAAGAACTTTCTCTTTTCTCTCTGTTGAAAGACCAAAGTTTTCTGCTGGAGTTTTTACACCTTACACGCTTTTCACTGTGTGGTGATACAGAGCAGGTATCTCTTCACCTGTGTTAACTTATGCTTACTTATAGTAGAAAAATTTTCTGTGCTGGTTGGGCATGCAATCTAAAGTTTAAAATAAAGTAAATATACTTTTTATAGAGATAGAATGTATTATCTTTTGTTGTGACTTCTCCAAAGAATTTGGCTTTGCTAGCAAAATGGTTTTAATGTCTGGGTATTTCTAGTGAATAATTGGTGGATTGCAGTCTAATGACTATTTTAAAAAGTTATGTCTCCAAGTATCACATTTCTATGTGAAGCTTAATACAATGTAACCATTCAAGTGATGGCGTAATTAGCAAGATTAGCAAGATACTGTTGGTTTTTCCCAATAGTATTTCAACTGGTTTCCATTATAAGTTTCCCTTTACCACAGTGTAACTCGTGAAATTAATTTAATTTGAAAACTACTGCACTATTACATGGTTCATCTTGGTTGAAGTGTTTAAAAATATAATCAACACTTTGTGGAGACTTTTCTTGATACATAGTCAACTTAAAATGTGGTCAGTCACAGGAGTTTGGATCTTTGGGATATTCTTTTTCAAAATTACCTCATTGATCTGCTTGGTACTGCTTCAAACTTTTCAGGGAGTTTGGCTTACTTCTAAAAATGACAGATTTTATTTAAAAGGAGATGATCTTATACTGAGGAAATCTATTTAATGATAAATGTAACTGCTATTAAAAAAGTCCAGAAAGCAATGGGTTTCATGTGAACTGTTTGCCTAATTGCATTCTCATTTAATGTCAGGCTTAATTAATATCTTACTTTGGTGATGGTAAAGATGAGAAATAGGGAAAGTCGTTGACACAGACTATTTATAACTGTCCAGTGGATGCAGTGTCATTAGGAGGGCTCTGGAAACTGTACATTTGGTTGACAGAGAAATGCTCCATCATCACAGGAGCTGCCGAAATGATCTGCAGGTGGTCTTTTCAGAGGACAAGTTGGGCATAAAGAAGGGAAGGTGCATTAGGAAGATTGATGGAGACTAAATATCCTGAAAGGCAAGTGGAAGAATGTTAGAAAGGAAGAGGCTTCTTTAGGCTTGGAATAACTCAGGGTCTGGAATTCACAAAGAGATGTTAATGTTATTATGAGTTAAATAAAATAGAAAACTCATCTTGTAACCCATTTGTGTGAGTGTGCTGTTGACATGTTCTCTCATATACAGATATAATATATTTTTGAATTACTGAGAAGTTTCTGGCCTGGATTTTCCAAAGTGTTTTGCTGATCATGCAGAGACAGTAAGACAGTTCCTTCAAAGGATTTCATTTGTCACTGTAGGTGTGAGAAAATCCTTACAGTTCCTATATTTGTTGCTACTAAAGACAATTCTGCAAATGTTGATGCTGTCATATTTTAAGACATGACTTATTTTAAAAGCTTTTTGACGGTTTGTGTTCTTCTGTTTTTCTAGTAAAAACACTGCATCTCCAAGTGCGGTGTCTTCACTTTTTTTCTGGGATTTCTTGGGAATCTCTGGGTCCCAAAATGAGCGCTTTGCAGGTGCTGATTTCCAGGATTAATGTTTGTTGCTTCCATGTGGAAGAGGCATTTTGAAAAGCAGGAATATAAAGTGTTAAAAGAAATTTCTGCTGGTTTTGAACAAGTGTTATGTAATTCTCAAAGTATTTTTTGCAGTTCTTGGGTAAAAGCTCTGAAGAATTGTGTTAAATGGCAAGATGGGTGAATGGCTGGGTTTCTGATGATAGCACACACCCCATCCCCTTCCCTGCTTGGGGTGCCCTGTGTTCCCAGGAACAGCAGAGGATGGATAGGGTTTAGCTGGATTAACATTGCTGTAGGGCTGTCAGTCACTGATGCCCATGGAGAAATGTTCTCCTAAAATGGCTTCTCCTTTTTGTGTCCTTCCTGCAAGAGATGTGAAAGTGCTGCTGCTGTGTACAGTGATAATGAGTGATATGTCTCCAACTACTGATTTTCCAATCATTTTTGTAAAAAGCGTGACTAATACAGATTTAGGGGTGTTTGCTGATTGTGATCTTATTTGCTAACTGCAAGCAGTCAGGAATTTATTTCTACTGTGATAGGTTTGTTTTGTTAGTTAACTGAACACTTTTTTCCCACCATTATTGCTCGTGAATTTCAATTCATGTTTTAGCTGACAGAGTAAAATTTTCATAGCTTTTCAAAATCAGGGTTTATTGGAATTGGAAGGTCACATAATATCCTGAATTTAATTCTAAAATGCTACTGTTCAGTTTATACTTGATTGGTATATGATATTATGTGGACACAATTATGTGGTTATTCTCTCTCATCAGCAGTAGACAGTAGTAGAGTTTGGTTCAGTTGTACTCTAGATTAATTTTGTGAAATCAAACCACACTGTGATGTAGATTAACTTTGTAAAAACGTTTAAAAGCACTAGAAAAGATGGTCGAGTTGTGCAGAGAGTCTAAAAATCCCATTTGCCTGTTTTGAATTCCATATGGAAGAGAATACTTTGCTCAATCAGATACTGCGATTGTTGATAAATATATGTATTTAAAATATGTAATTATTTAATGGAAAATGATGAAGGCCATCTAATTCTTCCATGAGATTCTGCAGAAGGCTAAAGCGAGTCTAGTGGGATTTCTTTCTCCCAGACATTTTTGTGTATTTTTTTTTAGGGCTGTATTGCGCTTGGAAGGCTGTGCCAGCTGTTGATTGTCATCTTTCTCATGTCTGTGATAAAAAGCCACTCAAGAAGACTGAAATATGAGAACGTCATTAGCTTTCCTACTGGCAGAAGTGCTTAAAGAAGCCACAATAGAAAGAAAATAGATTGCATACTGAAATTAAAAAAAAAAAAAAAAANAAAAAAAAAAAAAAGGGGGCAGCTCCAGCAAGATTTTGTTTAGACCCTGGAAAAAGCAAAAACATGGCAAGAGGGTTCTACAGGCACAAAGGGGAATAGTGAACTTGTGGCTGATGTGCAACAGGGGTGTGTGGGAAACCTCTGATGTGCATCACACGAGTCTTGCTTGTGTTTTGTTGTCAAAATTCAGCTGGTTGAGTTGTTGTTGGGCGCCAGGTGCTATGTAGGAGTTTGTGTTTACTGGGACTGACGTGGATCTGGTGTGGCTGACTTCAGGGGGAGAGTGGCTTTTTGGTTTTAAACTGATCTTAGGAGGCATTGGAAGCTTTTTTTTTTTTTTTTAAATTAAAAATCTGCCTGGGTTACTGAAGATGAAAGATGGGATTTGTTTAAAGGTGGAAGATTAATTAAGAAAATAAGCAAAATGCCCCTGATGTTCCTCATGTAGTTAGGAAAAGAAGAGTCACCATATCAGAATAAAAACACCAACTAGGCAGTCAATGGTGCTTTCTGTGCAGACACAGCTTAAACCCCCCTGTGTTATTCAGGATTGCAAACAGTGCCCAGTTATGGTTTCAAAAATACTGAAAATATTTTGTTTGTAATTAGATGAACGCAGAGATATGTGTGGAAAGCATGTATGCTGTGTATTCGGCAAACTCCGGGTTTAAAGTGCATATATTAGGAAGAGAATAAATATCTCATTTTGCACTGCCTCCTAAGGTGGAGGGAGGGAGGCAGGGATGGAGCAGGGAGAAAACAGAGGCAGTGGAAACAGCAGCAATATGTACGCTTGCCTGCCTGTCTCACATTAATGGAACAGCTTGCAAGGTCTACAGGGAATTTGCATTGGCTCTGTCACTGGTATTATTTAGTTCCTTATTTATTGCTAGTGGCTTGATTGTGCTGTATTTTCCCAGCAATGAAAGCTTTTAAAGATCATGTCTGACTCCTTTTGGACAGTGCTGTCCAATTTCTCTCTGCCTGCTACCAGCATGTTGAGACGATCCAAAAGGTAATCTAAGGATTTTGCGAGTAATTCTTACGATGTTTTTCTAAGCTACTTGTTTTAATACTGTTTAGTCTTGCTTTTTTTCCTGTTTTAACAGATTGAATCATATTCCTCGTACGTTAGATATGATTTCCTAATTTCTGTGTAATTTGTAATTGTGTTCGTTGTAAAAATCATACTGTGCAGATCCACGGTTCATTCTTTTTAAAGATATTTATTTAAAGGCATTGTTCTTTCTCATACTATGTCAATGTGTTAAGGGATTTGTTTCTACAAAATGATGGATAGATGCTTACTGGGAGGAAGCTGCTTTATTATTTGAAGTAGCAAAACAGTATTATGTTGAAATAGGCAGCACCATGAAAGACTTGCAAATATTTTGACTTACAGCACTTACAGTCTTCACAGAGATATGCATAACCTTAAATTTTAAATAATGCTTAATACATTTAGCATTTTTTTATTAGAGATGTGAATATGTTAATATCGCAGTTAATAAGATGAGTGTTTGTATTTATCCTGCTCTCTGAATTTTGATAAAATCCCATTGAAGTGTGAGAGCTAATGAATGGTATCGGATCTGATGCAGTACAGGGGTGTCCCTTCAAGACTGGGAAATATCAACATAATTATCGCTCATCAGGTGCTCTGTGGAGCTTAACGTTTGTAGCCTGAAAACTTACTGGTGAGACTGGTAGGTAGCTAATCCTGACTAAAGCAATATATTCAGATTTATGAGTAAACAGTTGCAGCTGGTACCAGAATTTCTCAGCAGCTGGTTTGTTGATACAGTTAATAATCTATGTAAGACTCAGAATATAAGCTTTGGCTTAGGTTTAGGGTGAATTTTGTTCATCAGCTATCAGAAATTATATTAATCTTTTTCAGAGGATTGTAGCTTCTACCAACAAATGTTTGGGGGGACTCTTTATTTTTTTGTTATTATTCCACATTTGTGATTTAAATTTTATCAAAGTTGTCTTCTGTGTGCTGCCAGTGACTTTTAGAAATATTAGTGGCAGAAGAAACATTTTGTAAATACACAGGGATCTTAGTTGCCAGGAATTGCATTAGCAATGTTGTTCTTTTCAAAATTGTTGTCTTTAGCCTGTTTTTTAAAGTAAAAGAGTTCCTTCAGGTTGTGTGTTGATGTCTCTGCTCCAAGCAGTAACTTTCACACCCATTGAGCAGTTGTAGCAGTGGTTTGATAAAGGGACAGAAGTGACAAAGATAAAGCTTTGTATTTTCTTACATATTTCTTGAATTGTGCTGGGGAGGGGAAAGGGAGGCAAATTATTCTCCTGTGCCTCCATTTCCAAAGGCTAAGGTAGGTTGGACTTGGCTTTCAGGTGCTGTTGGCCACCAACCTGTGAGCATGGGAGCAGCATGGTGTAATGAGACCTGGCTCGCTGTGGGAGCCAGGGGAGCTGGGCAGAGCCAGGAGCTGGTTTAGGGCAGGTGAGGGAGGACACCTTTGCATAAGAAAATAACCTCTGTTAGACCTGTAGATTCTCTATCCTTTTATTACTGCTGCTTGCACAACTTTGGTTTTCTAAAGCTCCTCCATTCTGTGTGCCTAAAGGTAGTATTTTGTGAAAATTCAGCACTAATAATCTTCCAAACAGAGTGGACGCTCACAATGTCTCTCATAACAAAAATAAACCATCCTTGTTTTTCAATATCTTGTTAGTGTGCCATTTTGAATTTAAAATTGCGCATCAAGGTCAGAGACAATTTGAGAGATACTAACAAGGTTTCACGTGTGATATTTTGTCAGAAAACTCCTACTCAAAATTTACAATTCCATTTATTTGTTAGTAGTCAAAGTACAAAAAGAAAGAAATTGATCTGTAAATGCACTGAGCATCTTAATGGAAAAGAGATGACTTTTTATTGATTTAATCACATAAACGAGTATTAGGTATTTCAAAATGATCAAACAGCACTATGAGTATTCAGAGCAGAGAGCTGCTGCACGAAGTCATGTGGTGGGAATCCTATTTTGCACAGGATGGAAACCGCAGGCTTCAGCCAGCCTTAGAAATGAAATATTTGAGCATGTGTGACAGTTTGCTGGGAATATCGCCTTCTGCTGAGCCGGGCTGGCAGCCTGCCAGGTCTTTGCCTGCCGTCTTGGGGGAGATGGGTGGGCAGGTTGGGCTGGTCTGAGGAGTATTGTGATAAATCACTGTAATAATGTGATTCTTGCCAGAGTATCCATCCTGAAATCCTGTGTCCGCTATGCAATGACTTTGCTCCTGAGAGTATCTGGGCTGTGAGAGTGGTCAGTGCACGTGGTGTGCATTGCAGCGCCATGACCTGGGTGTTTCTGTGTGTTGATGTTCTCAGGATTGTGGCATCTGGGCACTAGGAATGGAGTACTCTATCACAAAATAAATAAATAAATAAATAAATAAATATTTTCCCAGGTTTAATTGGCTCCCTTTCAAAGCTCAATGTTCACTTCTTAGTGCACTTCCTTTAAAAATTATGATTGTGGTTTAAATTTCTCTGCAACTTCGCAATCTTGGTCATATTTAGCAGTAGAGAATTTTTTACTGTGACAAGTATTTGATATGGTTTTCCTTTGCTCTGTTTGTAAAACTTCGGTACAGTCCTGTTGCATTACTGATAGCTTGTGTGCTCTTAATTCAGGGCTGTTCCGCCTTGGATTTCTCTCAGTTTTAATTTGGTTTCACATTGCAAGAAAGGGTTACTTGTGGTATTCTGACTACTGAGCTATGGCACATTTCTCTATAATGGCTTCTGATATGTACTAAAAATCCTAGAGGGCTTGACTCCCATATGGCTTCTCCTGCATTAGGAGGCAAATGGGAAGGACTCCTCTTTCTCCTCGGTGCATTTTGTGGAAATGAGCTCTCTCGTGCAGCTGGTGGGATTCTCGCCGCAGCTAATGGCTCTGGAAAAGTGAACCATCTGCTGCTCCGGTCAAAGTGGCTGGATTGTTTCTTCTCCAACCTATTCCCGGAAGGATAGAGAAAGTCAAGAGCAAACTGTAAATACATAAGTTTCTCATGGGAGGGGTGACATAAACATAAATCACATTTACCTGTCAAACTGGTTCTGCATAAATATTTATGAGTTTAAACCATAGGAGAAATATGAGAGCTCCTTGGTTCAAAGGGCATATGGGGCTGGTATTCTGATATCAGCTCTGCTGAGGCATTGCCCATTGAAATCAGATTATGAAAAGATAAAGCATAATTCTGACGTATTTAAATGTCTCTGGATTTAAGTCCTTTTGTTTCTTTACACTTTGGGCGTATCTTGAATATACTCTTGTGATTTGATATTAACAGCAGTGTAGAATTGTACAAGTGAGTGTTTGTTGGTTTGTAAAACTGACTTAGAATGCTGATTTCTAGTATTTTCTCATTTTTTCATTTTAATCCTCTCTGGGTGGAACAGGCTGTGACTGTGGGTTTTAATGATTTCACTTTTGTTTAGTGACTTTCTCTTTGCAAAGTTAAGATGGGAGATTTGTGTGTTGAAGTGACTTGAAAGATAATTCTGGAGAATGAGAAAGGTGGATTTCTGTGAGGAAGGACATCTTGGATTTTCTATCCACAGTTGCCATTGATGCTTTTATTCTCTTTCCTCTTCTCCGTTTTGTGAAAGGGCTTTAGTGATACAATAATTTGCTAAAATCACAAGAACTAAATGCTTATAAAGTGTAAAACAATCTTTAGGTAGCAAAACACCTCTAAGATCAGTGATTCTATGGAAATCATTGTATTTCATTACAAACAGTTCCTTGGTATCTAAGAAAAATGCTATTCATTATTGAAATAGTCCCAAACAGTGAGAGAAACCACCTTTCACTGGGATGTAAATGAGTGAATGGAAATAATCAGGTGGCCAAGAACACATAGATGATGCTTTCTGATGTGTTGATGTTTTTCTGGTAACTTTTCAGCTGCCATAACAGGACCACGTTAGATAGTGAGTCCATACATATCCCCTCGAATGTATTCAGTGTCTTTTTAATGCTGATTCATCTAGATTGACGTTAAAAGGTGTGTGTGTCAGAAGGATGCCACCTCCTCCATATATACATTGTCACTTTGAAGAAAAACAATTAATTTGATGCTAGCGGAATACTTACTTTATTGTGGTAGCATAAAGCTGGCATTAAAAATGTGAGTCTATACTATAATTAACTTTAAAGTGACAGCTGTCACGCCACACATTTCCTTGCTTAAATGAATAACATAAGAAATGTTTCCCTTATGTTGGGAAGGATGGGAAAAACCTGGAAATCTGATGCTTTTGTTAATACTTAGCTCAATTTTTTTTTTTTTTTTGCGTAGCTCAGCATATTAAATAACCTCCTGACACTCATAATTGGAGAGGAATTTTCATTCAAATTACTTCTGCTAGGTGTTTCAATATGGCCTTAGGACAAAAGCACTGCTTGAGGGAGAAAAAATTTCCACCTCATCTTCTGAAAATCTCTTTATGAGAATAGTTTGTTGGATTGCATGGAAGTGTAATGGGTATTTTGCTCACTAATGGATGAGTTTTGGGGAGCTTCCAATACACTCTCCGTTACAGAATATTTGCAGTACTTAAATACAATGAAAGAGGCTGGTGCAATGAATGGAAGGAAGGTCCTTCTAAAACCCCCAAATATTTGTAATGATTCAGGCAATCCACCCGGACTGTTTGTAATTTCTAGTTTATGTGGGATTCTGTGTAAATCATATTTTATGTTCATTTTAAATACCGTTGGCAGTTTCCCTACTTGACTGAAACCCAGGGAAAGGGTCTTAGAGGGTTAACACTGAAGTTTTGAGCCTTGAAAGCTTTTTGTTCAGATCAAAACTCTCTTGTATGAACATTTGGCTATTGCCCAGGACAAACCAGTTTTTCAAGTCAAAACCTTTGTGGAGAGGAAACGGAGCAACACACAAATTGCAGACAATTTCATGAATTATTTGGATCCTTGACATGAACAAGACTGCTGATTTTGCACTGGTGTTTTAAGTGAGCTAAATGAAATGCTGGGTTAAGACACTGGTTTGAGAAGAGGTATGAGGAAAAGGGAGATCCTGAACATTACAGAGGATGCTCAGATCAGATCAGTTCTACTGTGGAAAGTAAGAGAGAGAGTCTTACTGGCACGTGATTGGCCTGGAAATGTGCAGTTCTCGTGTTTAATTGAAGTTGACACATTTGGGTGTTGGAATCCTTACACAGTCTGTGCATCTGTTTATTTTGACTGTTTTTTGTCTCTGACAAGCGCATTTGAAATCCAAGTGCCCACCAGCCTCAAGCTCTGGGATGGACTTAGAGCCGTATCTGGATCTGAGGAACCTCTGCCGGTGCCATGATGTTTCCCTTTGCAGGCTCCTGTTCTTTGGAGAGGTGTGAGGTTTTGGTCGGGAGCAAACCAAGAGACATTCTCTGGTGCACTTGGGATTCCTGTTATTTTACTGGCAGCTGAATGTTGATGTTACAAGGAACTGTACACCTTAGAGCAAAATGTTATAAAAAGGAGACCTTACTTAAGGAACTGAGAAATATACTGTATGGCATGTCATCTTCTATCACCAGACACCTACCTGGAGAGAAGTTAGTTTTCAGTTGGGTTTGCATTGGCCACCATTTTGGTTATTATATTCAGCTTTTCTAACCATTAAGGAGAACACCTTTGAAGTTATTTGATTCTACATTTCTAGCTAATTATAAGATAATCCCTGAATAGTTTTTCTCCACTCATAGCCCAGTTATCTTATTTTTTTCTATTATTTTGAGGACTACAGATTAATACCTAACTGTTCTTCAGAGTAGATTTTCTGGTAAAATGAAATTCTGTAGTGAAATATCCTAGGCTAATCCAGACCTCTTAAAAATTTAGTTTTAAGGACTAGTTTTTAAGGACTGTTCTGGTGTAATTTTTTTTTTAATTTTTTTTTTTTTTTAANAAGGCAGAAGGGTCCAGAGAACTGGGATTCAGAAGGGGGATGCTTACAAGTCCTGTGCAGGGGAGCAAGTCCTGTGCAGGGGAGTCTTGTGCCAGATATGAAATCCAAGCCACCTGATACCAGTCTCTTTTGTCTATCATTTTAGGCAATGCTATGCAGTAAGTTGGACGTGTTTTGAGATTGTTAACTTAAGCAATCATTATCTTTCCACAAAAATCCCTCAACTGTCATGTTTTATATCAGTACAGAGCTTAGTCACATACTGAAAATCTAAGCAAATGTTATGGTTATATATCAATGATGCCTCCCCTTATTCATTACTGCCTGCTGTGTTTACGTAGCACTAAACACATGATTTAAATTCCTTCCGAATTTAATAGAAGATGTAAACGTCACTTGACGTGTTCTGTTTGATGTTGAAGGAGTTACTTCTGGTATCATGCGACACTGGCAGTGAGCATGTGCCAGAGGAGAGACTCACAGTGACGTGAGATAAAAAATCTTCTGCAGGCACCCATGAGAACGGTCTTTCCCTGAATCTTTGTTCTCTGAGGAAGCGAGCTTGAATCCTGTGATGGCATTTGAAATTACTTAATTTTCAGTATATTGTGTGTTTTCCTGCCCTGTAATTTTTTTCCAGTCTTGATTGCATGGTAAATTAGGATGTTACAATTAACAGACCTAATTTAAATTAAGCATGATTGCTAGGGAATTTGAATACCTGACTTTCTTTAACTGTTTGCATTTGTCTTCTGCTGTGTCTTCATTAGTGTACGTTCTGCAATTTTCATGGGTCTCATTTGTTTCTTTGCTGGCCATGGTGGTTTCAGACTCTGTGCAGAAGAGAACTGGGGCAGCAAGAATGCTGGGATTTCACAATACATGGCTCCCAGAAATGAATTCCACAACAATCTTTTACTTATACAGAAAATGGCTAATGTTATTTAACAGCCCTATCTTTCTCCACTTTGTCTCAGAGAAAATTTAGGCTGTGTTTTCCTGTGCCTCTGAGTTTCTGCTAAAGTTTGTTAGACACCATTTGTAAAAATAATGCTCACATTTTCTTAGTTCCTTTAGTTATGAGTAAGTACGTAAAGCATTCGAAGAGCTTTTAACAGTTTCTTCACTTGCATTCTGGTCCAATTTTACATGAGGTACATTTATTAAATATCTGCTTTTTTAACAGCTGTGTAAATTATGGCTCAGATTTTAGTAGGCTTTAGTTTTTTCTTACTTTCTTTAATGATTTCTTTTTGTTATCACTGCTACCATCCCTGTGTTTTTGATACATTCATATATTTGTACATACTGCTCTCTACCATCTTACTGTAACTGGAATTGATTTTGATTTTACTTTTCAGCCTTCTTAAGCAGAATAGCTCTGAAAACAAGTACCCTTTCTTGGCAGTGGTGAACTGCTTCACCCCTTGGATGTACTGCTGGTACAAGCTTTAGCTGTCAGCTTGTGACTTCTCATGTTTGTGTTTTTCTTCTGCTCAGTTTTGTGAATGGTTGTTCCAGCTTCAGTCCGCTAAAATTTCAAAACCCTGTGTGTGTGTGTATCTATTTGTAGGACACATTTGTATAGTTATTAAATGGGAACAGCCATCCTTGTATGAAAAATTGATGGCTGTTGGATAATGAACATTTGGCTCAGCAAGTAGGCTTTACACAAAAGAATGAGGTTTAACATGTAATCAGGCTTGATTGTTCCAGAAACTTCCCCTTGCTGCAGATCTGAGGGCTTCTCCATGTGCCAGGGCAGGATCTGCACCCAGGGCCTCCCCCTCTTCTCCTGCCCTTGGTGGTTTTTTACTACATTAACATGAAATGTCTTTTACAAGTGTATTTTCTTATATTTTAGTAGTCAGCTTATTTGGTCTGATATACACTGCAGTTTAGCTATCTAATGTGTTTTTGTAAATAATTTTTTCATGTCTTTTTAAGTGTGTTGTTTTTATCCAGGACAGTGGTTTATCGACAGACCTGTCTCTGTAAGTGAGTAAGGACCACATAAACTGAATGCTTTATTTCAACACTGCAGTGTATCTCTCTACATGCATTTACACCAGTTTTAGTGGCTACACTGGACATTTTCAATGCCCACAGAACTTAAGCTCCTGTCTGCCCTGTTCCTTGATGCTTAAAGCCAACTCTTATCTCAGTAGCCTCTTTTCCCTCTCTGCCATTCAGTGAGTGTGTTGATTAGAAAGGTCCCAAGCAGCATTTCTTCTTCTAAAGCTGAAGGGAACAGCCTGAGCAATCTGTATTCTCTCTCTGTATCAGTTTTGAATTAAAGCACCATGTTGGCAGGCACATCTCACCTTGTCTTGCTCTGGTAGGGAGCTGCTTTGCTCAGGCCTGGTTGAGTCCAGGCAGGCAGAGCATGGCACTTTCCTGTCTAAGCTTAGTCCTGGAAGTCAAAAGTTTTGTAGCCTGCCTACTGAGCTTACAGGTTTGTTAAGCCCAGATATTTTCCTAATATGTCCATTGGACTGTTATTAGTCTGCCTTAGTACACTCATGGAAGCACAGGCCAACACTTGTCTGAAAGCCACTGCAGAGATGTAGTTCCAGCTGGTGGGAAAGCACATCATAAATGTAACATTCTGCCAAGCAAGCGCAAACCCCGACACTCTTCAGTGGTGCTGTTATTGTTGGTCTCCATAGCTGGAAAGATGAATCTTGCCATCAGAGCAAAACCTTTTCAGTAGAGCTCAGGAGAGCACCTTAAGAATGTGTATTTTTAAAATGTGCAAATAATTTGATTGCAAACATCCTAGTCTTGTTCAGAATGTTGCCGCTCTGGTTCTTACTCTACTGTTGGGCTGTGTGAAAATCTGTGTTCTGTGCAGTAGAGGCAACTCCCTGGACAGTCTGGAGATTAATTCTAGAATAGTGTATTGTTAGAATAGATTTAAAATTAGATCAGTAATTAATCCTCATGCTGAGGTTTGGAACTGCAGGTAGCTGATAATGAGCTAATTTGTAACATTTTTTGATTCTTAAACTAAGAAAATGCTCTAAAACAAAATGAAGAGAACAAAATGTTCATGTTGTGTGCTACAAAGCAACCAAATGAGTTTTCGTATTATTTTATGTAACATTTACTTTAAACCTGGAAAACTTTCTTTCCATTTTCAGCTCATTTGCTTTGTTTCCTGGATGCATCTTTGGGGAGAGTGTCTAGAGTAGGTTTGTTATATTGCACACCTGTATGTAATTGTATGCTCCACGGTTAGAGGATTTGGAACAATATAAAATCACTTTGTCATTTCATTCTGGAATTTGTTTGCTTGGATTTTTTGGAGGAAAAGAAACGTGATAAACTACCTTCGGTGAGAATTGCCAAGTAGAGACTTATTTAAGAAGCAGCTATGCTACGTGAAGCATTTAATAATAGATTTGGAGGAAATGGGAAATGAAAGTATGCAGTTATGCTTTGCTTTTGTTCAATCAGCCTTTCACACTTTGTGATGTAACTTCATGGCAGTATAATGCAAAACACAACTGAAGTAGGACATAGGAGTGCTTGAGAAGGTTTGTTTTATGTTTTTGCCAATTAAATAATGTCTATATTTATTCTGGGGTCTCTTTCCAAAATCAGAGATTTTTTCTTAATTTTGTTCTTTTATGCTAAAACAAAGATAGGCTTGGAGTGTGTTCAGAATAAAGTGGATTTGTGTTGTTAAGAATGGCTCTACCAGTCACTGTAATTTATTGTGACATCTCATTTTGCTTGGCTTTGCAGAGTTGTTCCTATGTTGTTAATAATGCAAAAGGTCTGGACTATACAGCATGGTGTAAGCAGGTGTGCACCAGCCTCAAGCGTTAGGCAAATTAGACATAAATTTGGTGTTCACTGGCAATTTCAGCCTTTTCTTTTGTAATTTCTTGTCTTGCGGTGATGCCGCTTCTTCAATTCAAGCTCTAAATGAAGTAGGAGTGCTTGTCTAACATATAGCTTGGTTTAGATGAAAGGAAAATGGCCTTTCATGCAATAAGTTAATTCCTAAGTACAAAGATGTTAATTTTCCTTAAAACAAAAGAACCATCTGCACCCATTTTACTCCTTGCTTTGTAAGTCTTGCATTGCTTGACTCTGTGTTCACCTCAGTTAAAGTGTTTGGTAGGATGTTGAAAGGAGTGGTGGCATTATGGGAAATTATGTCCTTTGTGTGCTTTACCCCTGTGCACTCTCTGGATATCTCTACAGGAGTGCAACCCACACTTCACAAGTTGACTACGTATTTTTCCTCTGTGCTCTTCTTGTTTTGTGCAGTTTATTCTGTCTCATGGGCTTCAAAAAAATGGGCAGTGCAAATTTGAGTAGAGCCTGGCTTGCTGAACGACTTGCATCTGTTTCTGTGTTCGTAGTAATTAAATTTTAGAAAACTTTTTGTGGAAGAGGACCCTGCACTCAGGCAGTTGGTTTTCATTGTTGTCTTTACTTAGGTTCTGAAGTTCAATCCTATTTGAAGTTCTTCAGAAAGATGGTGGAAACAGGAATACTGTAATCCAGTCTCAGGATCATGGGAGTTAGGGATTGATTTTATAAAGGAGTGAATGGCAGGTACAGGTTGTCCAGAGATGCATCAGACAAAGGCTCCTTAGTTGCTTAGTCTGGACAAAGTTACCAGGAAGGAATCCAAATTCAGGATGTTTCCTTGCTCCTGGGTCTGTAATGACAGGAAATAAAAAACAGTTTTCCTAGGTGATGTTGGGAAGAAGATAATTCTCTGTCTGTTGTGATGGAGACTCTGCCTGCAATCTTTAAGAAGCTGCTTGTTGGACTTGTGCTTCCATCCTTTTTATCTTAACTGTGTGTAATTGTATTTCTTTATAACAAAAGAAGTGTTTATTGTAGGAATGTGCAACCCCCCCAAACCTACACCATGAATAATGACACTTTTTTCCCCAGTTATTCTAGGATGAATAACTCTTAAACTATTCTTGAATGTGGAAAAAAAAAAGAAATCAGTTGAACCAGATGCTTACTTATCTATTTTAGAGAACTAATTATCCCTGTTGTTGGTAGTGCTAAAGCTTACAAAATTGCTTCCATCTTTGAATTACTATAATTAAGACGATAACTTCCACATCTAGTTAACATTGCTGTGCAGCTGCTGCATTCATTGACATGCAGATTTTGGATTTTGTAAATTTTCTGTCATTGTGAATAAAAATTTTAAATACTTATTTTCATTTCCAAAATGTCTGTTTCTCATAAAGAACTCTTTGTAAAGCAAATGAACTGAAACCAAACTTTTGTAACATCAGAGGAGAATCTGGTGAAGTTTGGTTAGGTGATATTACATTTTAGGAAAATACGTAACCACAAATAACTTATGTATATATGATTGCTCTGAATTTTGGATCCCAGTTCATAGGAATCTGAGGTCACTAGATGGAGTGACAAATCTGGAACAAGTCTGATGTTTGGCTTCTGAAATGCTATTTTGAAAGAAGTTAGTGCAAGAATTAATCTGGTACTCGGACAACCTGAGGTAGTTTACAAAATTCTAAAATTAAAATTTTTGGTGGAAGGTTGGGCTTGATGATCTTGTAGGTCTTTTCTGATCTTAGTGATTCTATGACAAGTAACTAATATGAATAAAATGCATTCATGAATAGTAACCAAAATGTGATTTAAGCTATACTTCTTCCATATATCGTATTTCTTCAAGTTGATTTCTCTCGAAGTCAATGAGAAGGCTTGTGCAATCAGTGTTATCTTGTTTACTTACATACTCCAGCAGCTTCAGCTATGAGAAATTCCTCAAGGCTTATAAATTCAGAGAGATTTTGAGAAAGTTCCTTATCATTATTCATTTATAATAACCAGCATCACTGTGAAATTGCTTGATAGTGGTGGTTGGTTATTTATATTTACATTGTTTTTTCTGTGGCCCTCGCTTTCATTACACGGATGCCTCTTGGGTATTAATCAGTTTTGCTCAGTGAGTTGAAGATATCCCCTGAGTAAACTGCTAAAATAAAGAATCAAATATCGATTTATGCTGAAACTGAGTCATTGATTTCTTTACAGACTGAATTGGGACATGAAACAAGGTGCACTCGTGGTGCTCATTTTGGAGGCTTGCCCTGGGCTTGTCTGTGGGTCAGGAGGAGGAGGAGGAGAGGTTAGTTGGAGTGCAGATGAAGAGCTGGGGGCTGCTTGCAGGTCTCAGGTATAGCGCCAAATGTGCTCAGAAATAACTCTGGGCAAGGTTGCTGGCTCGGGGGCACATTTCAGTGGGTCCAAAAGCAGTGTCCAGTTACCAGGCCCACGTCCGATGGCCTGCAGTGTTCAGTTTCAGGGACGTGCTGGGGACGCTTCAGCACACGTAACAAACGATATTTTTACTGCAAGCAGAGAAGTTAGCTCCAGAAAAAAAGTAAAAGCTCTATCTCCAGAGTGATGCAAAGGCATTGTTTCAACTGTTTCAATATAAAATATCCATTTTACTATGAGTTTTCAGAATTACATCGAGGTGCTCCTGTGTTCTCATAGGTTTGGCTGTGTGGGTGTTCGACCGGGGTAGGGAGGGCAGCACCTCCAGAGCTCTCCATGGGCTGGAGCTCAGCCCTACAGCTCTGGGCCCTACAGAAACTCAGCGCTTTTAAATTTGTGTTTTGCCTAAACTAGAAGACCTGGAGGGGATTTGCTCTCTGAAGTTATGAAGTGAGATCTGAGGGAAAAAAAAAAGGTTAACAAGGCCCATAGCAAATTATGAGAGGAAAGGAGGTTCAGGGCTCAGGGTTCACCTTATGTTTAATGAAAACAACAAAACTTTGGCTTATAAACAAATAATAATGCTTGAAATCTCTCTGGACTGGTTAAAAACTGATTTTTTTTGTAGTTATAAAGTAAGATATAGGCAACCTTTTCCCCTTTTACTTTCTCCTATTACTCCTGTTTTCTTATGTAGATTGAATTAATTTTTGAGCAAGAAGACGTACAGTATTGTTTTGAGAATTCGCCAATGGTAATAAATAATAATTAATGCAATTGAAAGGATTAACAACATGATCTCCTCATTATCATTGGCCTAGTAGCTCACTTTTGAGCTCAGCACTGTCTGTCTGGCTAAAATGAACCTTCCAGGAAATACTTTTTTTCTTCAGTGGAACTGTTTCTACCAACACTTAAATTGACTAATTTGAATTTCTTTGGCACTAAGCCCTGCTTAAAGCCAGTTTTGCTTCCTTCATATTTAGCTGTTCTTTAGGAGATGCTCAAATGCTGTCGTAGTGACTTGTTGGAGGAGAGGTCACCCCACTGAAGTCTGCTTTTTACCTCCTCCCTTCACCCTTTTTTTTTGTTTTAGTGACTACCAGAACTTCATCACTCTTGTTCTGCATTTCCTCTAGGATTCTTACATCTGTCAAAAGCTTTTTCTCTATATGCAGAGAGCTCTCATCAGCCAGTAGAGAGTATGACTGTACTTACGTATTTTTCTCAACGTGGAACATGAATTTGAGAAGTTGGGTGTTGTGTTTTTAGTCTCTGTGTTTAAGCTTTGCCTTATTGCCAACACACATAAGTCATAGCAATAGCTAAACAGACCCAAGTGGTGTTTCTCTTTTGCAGATGAGAGATCCAGGAAAATTAAAAGTTATCCAGTGCTGAGGGTGCAAAGAGAATAATGTTTTATTCCCATCTTGGGGCTAGGCTTTCACTCCAAGCCATTCCCTCCTCTGGGTACATTTGTGTAAACCTGACCTATTTTAAGGGTTCTCAGCTGTGCTTGCTCTCCATCCCCTTAACCCTTTCTCTTTTGGCTCCTTATCTTGGCAAAGACAGCAAAGAAAATGGGTTTGTAAAACTCTGTTCAATTGGGAAAATGCAGGCAAACAGTTAAAAAGCTCTTGAGTTTGGGACAGTTTACTTCCCCTGTTATGTTGTGGTTTAAATATACCAAGTTTCCATAGCCAGCTCCAGACATTGCTGTGGTAAAGTGTGCTTTAGGAACTCTCTCCAGCAAAGAGATACAACTGTAGAGAATGGAGCTCTGTTTTCTCACTGCACTAGTGGTTTTTATTGAGCAAGATCCTAAATTCTTACATTACATTTGATACTAAAGTACCCAGGATTTTTTTTTCTATTATTTCTTACATAGTAATATATATTACACTAGAATACTCAGGAATTTCATGTTGCAAGAAGGATTTTGTGCTAATGTAAACAATGATTATCTGGTATTAATGTTGGAATTGAATATTCTGGTTTTTTCAGCAGTTACTGGAATAGAGTAACTGAAAACATGTTAAAAATATACATGAGCTGAGATTTTAAGCTTCTTAAAATCAGGCTGTTAGATTTTCCATGAGATGTGCACAATGGCAATCAGTTTTTGGATGGACTGTTGTTGAATAATACATGAATGTAAATGGAGATTGTATGGAATCAGTTGGATAATTCTGAGGAATGCTTTAAGTACACTAAAGAGCCTGAATAGCAGTTAATGGTGCTTCAACTTTATTACTGTTTATTATAGTTGGCAGTTCAGTTGTATTTTTTTCTGCATCAAGTTCTCTAGTTTCCTATAGAACAGCAATAAAATAAGGTTACAAATAATAATAGTCAGATGCACTGTATCCTGTGGCAGCAAAATACTTTTGCATTGAATTGTAGTTCTTGGCAGCCCGAGTGTGTTTATTGTTGGGCAGCTCCAGCAGATCAGTCAGTGCACGAAGGACCTGGCAGATGTCAGCATTTGGGGTCTGCAAGCAAAGAGGCTTTGCCTGTGGCTGCGCAACCCAGTCTGGAGCTTCACAGGGCACCCCTGGAGTGGGGCCAATGAGCTCCTTTGCTCAGCTTTCCCTGTTCCTGGCTGTTCTCCCAGCCCTATCAACACCAATGGGATTCTAGTTACCTGTTTTGGGAACTGCTGAAGTAAGCAGGAGTGTTTCTGCCATGTAGGAAGCAAGCTGGGGGTACAAGGAATAGATGTATGTACCTGTAGTGCTTGGTCAGTTGTAAGATTTTGCTAGGAGCTTCATTTCTTGTGTTTAAACAGCAGAAGTGGCAATCACAAAGGGATTTAACTATCCAGCTGCTCTTCTTCACAGCTCCCATGATTTTAAAATGTTTCCCTTGCCCATTGTGATTCCTTTTTTCACGTTTAGACCTAAATGTTTGCTACCAGCAGTCACAAGCTGGGAAGCAAATGGAGGAACGCATCCTTTCTTCATTTGGTTCAGGTCTGAAACTCCCAACAGGGAAAAAATAAATCTGAACTGTCCCATAAGAAGTGTCACTTTCCTTGCTGGAACAAAGTTATGGCAGTGAGTAGTGTTGATGTGGTGGAGGCCTCTCTGAAACTTGCTTTGCAGAGTTTTCCAGTGGTGCTGCCACATGTGTTCACAAAGATTTTTAGATCCCAGGTTTTAAGTTTGATCAGTAATCCCACTCATCTGCTGAGTTGTGCTAACACTTTGCTCTGTAATTTTAACTCTGCCCTAAGGAATATGCTCTGGTTTCGTATAACCAAGCCAATAACGGATTTATTTGCTAGATGGGATATTGGTAAGAGCATCCAAAGCACTCTGGGGTATTTTACATTGTTTTTTGCTTTTTGTGTGAGTTGTAAAGCATGAGTGGCACATATTCTGTGAATCAGGAATGAGTTACCAGCTATCTCCAGCGGCCTGTGCAACAAATGCTTCCAGAGTGTTGAAACACTTGCTGCTGACCAAGTACCTTTTGTCCCTGTACATTTCCTTCTTTGCAGGATCACTACTGAGGTCAAGAGTGTGAGAAAATCCCACCCTAAATACAGCAGAAAGAGATTCTGCCAGACCTGCCTCGAGGTACTGTTGTCCATCTGACCGTGCCTAATGGTTTATCTTTGTTTCTTTCAGCTGTCGGACAAGCAACAGGAAGAGTTTGATTGTAACATCCAGCACATCTCCAACTCTCCCACGGCCACATTCCCCTCTTCATGGACATGCAGGTAACTCCCTAGGACTGCTCCACCTGGGAATCATCAGCTCAAACGCCAGCAGTCTTTGCAGTGAGTTTGAACGTACTGATACTCAGCATCAAAATACGCCCTTTGGAAATTACTCTGATGGTAGTTTTTCACCTCCTCAAACTTGTAAGAGGGTCCTTATAGTTTCAAGATGAATGTTTTATGTTCTGCACTTTCTAGTTTGCTTCTGTATCCATCCTCCGCTCTTCCTGGGGGATTCAATCCTCTTACATCCTGCAAAAGAGCGTGAGATGGGAAACGAAGCCAAACAAAATTAGATAAATACATTTAAGTAAATCTCTTGTTTTGAGTCTCTGAGCATGGCTAATTTGTGCCAGTGATTTAACTGCAGTTCTCATGAGGAGGAACATCCTGCCTGTTTCCGTGTGCCTCCAGCAGCCTGGCAGCTGTGCAGTGTGCCATCTTATGGTCTCTGTCTGCTACTCAGAGCAACATGAGGTGTTTGGGAGTTTTATTTCTTTTTTACACTGCTGCCAATTTTACCATGGCAGCAACTGGGAAATGCTCATTTCAGAGCACATGGGCAGGGGCTTGTTAGTCATTGAAGTGAAGTGTGTGGAGATGTTCTTCCAACAGAAAAAGAAGGAATAATTCTTCAAAAAGGGTCACACATGCAGATTCAACAGCTTGCCTGAACAGCATGTTCCCTTGTTTTTGCTGCTGAGGGAGGTAGATGATGTGTGACGACTTTGTTTTCGCTGTTTCAAAATGCCAGAGAGGATGATTGGGCTCCAGGTATGTCCCTGATGGGCACCAGTCAGTAGCAGGAAACAGCTGGAACATTTGTGGCCATCACCCACGCTGGAGCCTCTCTGGAAACACGTCACTGCTGCGTGTAAGACAAGGAGTGTTGCTTTCATTATAATCAGACTCTCTTCCTCCTACATGGCAGTATGTTCTGTGAATGCTTTCTGGAGACTGAACCTGAGGCAATGCTGAGAAAGAACAGCAAGCTGATAGTAGCTCAGCTAGAAGGAGCCATCTGCTTCTGTTTGCAGAGCTTTGCATCCCGAGAGGTGATATCCAGCCTGCTGAAAGGAAAAAAGAATGCTGAAGTTATTGTTCAGGGATGCCCATGAAAGCCTCATTCACTCTTAAGTTTTCGTAAAAATCTGCCACATTTTCTTGGGATCCTGTAAAAAACCCAGTCATGGAACGCTAGGAAGATGCTTTAAGTATAGTGTTATTCTAAAATGACCCATGATAATTTTCAAATTAAAATGTGCATAGGACCATCTCCTTCTACTTCAATCTCCCTTGTTACTGTTGTGTGTGGTTATGGTAGTGATAATTTTGTAAAATTTAGTTTAAACAGGGCATTTTTCTTGGTAGAGATTCTCTACTTAGTTACATTGTGCTTTTTGCTTTGAATTCATGCATCTGTTGGTTTCACTAAATTCTAAATTAACTCTACAAGCCTTTAACTGAGAAAAAGAAATGCCTGGGAGATTGCAACAAGATATTGACATGATCATTGGTCAGAAAACAAAAGCAGAATTGTTCATAATAGAAACATGTATATTTTCTTTTGATTTGCTTTTCTCCTCTGTCTATTTTAAAAATTAAGATTCTTCTGGTGCTTTTGATGCTGTTTCGGTCTTTATAAGCTTATAATTTATTAGAAGTGAGTGTCTTCTGAAAGGAAGAGTAACCACTCAGTGGTGTGCCACTTTTCAAATATTTTCTTTTTCTTCCCTGATGTTCCATATGGGATTTAAAATTATTAATTAGAAGAACATCCTCTGTTACCTGCAAGAGTAGCCAGTAGCGCACAGGGAGATACATTAATTGTAATTTGGGTTGTCTACCAGTGCTATATTTAGAAGTCTTCCCTGGGAGAAAAATAATTTATTCAAGAGACAAAAGTAGATGAAATTTAGAGTAGAGTCACAAATATTTTCTTAAAAAATATCATATATGAGGAGTGAATTTGAGAACAGGCTGTGATATTTGTTTAGTATTTGAACAGAGTCTGTCAGTCTGTTTGTTCAGGCACACCCAGTGATGAGTTACTAAGAAATGCTGGTGCCTCTCTCCAGCCTCTTTTGTCCTGAATTTTTGTCTTGTCTTCTTAATGCCCATTCTGAACCTCTCCTACAAATCAAAGGAACAGCAAGCATACAGAGAAACCGGGGAGGCTTTCTCAAATGTTTCTGTTCAGACATAACACTAAAATAAATTTCTGTATGTATTGTAAGGCAGTAATGTCAGGAGTTACTTTTCTGCACGTGATGTAAAAGTCAGTGGGTGAGATCTGGGACAGTTGTCTTTCTGTCAGGCAAACCCACCTCCTCCTGAGCACTGATCCAGGCAAAGGGACTTACTATCTCAAACAGCATCCCAACAAGATGCCAGGCAACTTCCTATCCTACAAAATTTAGAAGAAAAGTATTACTTAAAGAGCTCTCAACATTTGAGAAAGAAGTACATCCATATGTTTTGAACCCTGCCATTAAATCACTTCTGAATCAAGAGCACTTAAGTGTGCTAGTTCAGTTTTCAGACTGTATGAAATAGCATTTTTCAGAATGACCTAGAACTTCGGCATAAAGAGCTACAGTTCATGGGCAAGTCACTCTGCTGGTTTAGCCTCCCAAACTTGTAGTGCCCAGTTGTAAGAATGCAAGTTTGAAAATTTTGCCTTTATACTAAATTCTTTTTTGTCTTGAAACGAGAGGGAGGAGTAAAGACGTACACATGTGTATTCCTTATTTCTTTTTCTATTTCTTTGAATCCATTTTTTTAAATCCGAAAATTACAAAGAGGTTACACCATAAGGTTCATAACTAAGTTGCCATGAGATTATATTTTAAATCAAAAAGCTTAAATCGAAGAAGTAACATTATAATTTAGTAGTAAAGAGATAGGTACTTACAGCTGGAAAATTGAAGCTCAGGCCATTTTAAAATTTACTTTCCACAGCTGTAAGGTAGCCAGGTTGCTCTCTGGCTTCCCATGGAGGCACTTGTCACTGCTGGGACCTTTGCCCTGCTCCCATCTGTAATGGCACATGGAGGGAGCTGCTCACAGGCAGCACTGTGCTACTGAATTAAATGATTCTGCTATTACACTGCAAGTTCAGTTCCACCTTCTGGCAGAAAAATGGTTGTTGCTGAGGTGCCTATTTATTTATTATTTTTAGCGTGTGCAGAGTGTGTAACATCCCACCCTGCATCCTGCCCTGGTTATCAGAGCTGAGGTTCATCAGCACATCATGCCTGTGGTCCTTGGGTGCTGTGAGAGGACCGTGGCATTCATTGTTTATGGGACTGGTGGTACACAGGCTGCTTTAAATATTGTGAAAATTTTGAAATTTGTGTGTGCTGGAAGGCATCTAATTCTGTACCATGCATATGACCTTTAGCTGCTTGCTTTAATATTCAGTAAGTAATTTGAATATCCTGCATAGAAGACCACAAAAACTTAGCCTTTTGTGTTTTTTTATTAATTTTTATGGCTCTCAGAAGGAGGTTTTACAGCATGGTTCTGCTGTGAGTTTTTGGACTCATAACCTATCTGATGAGTGTCATTCACGTTGTAGGGGATAGCTGAGACTGTCATTGCCTGTAAGGTCTCGTTTCATATTTTGAAGGCAGTGGATGTACAAATGCTTTGGCTGCATCCTTCTTCCTGTGTCCGGAAGATGTAAAGGTTCCTGCCTGAATTATTGGCATTGGTGTAGCTGTGTTGATTTACCTAATGGGCAATCATTCTGTGTAACAGCTTCCCTTGAGACAGAGGCATTTCAGGTTCAGCAGTAGCCAGCTATAACCCTGGAGCAACAGGGGAATCTACCTTTGCTGCAGAATAAATAGGGTTTCGATCAGCCTTGGTGAACGAGACCATTGCACTCAGGCTTCTCTTATTAAAATACCTTCAGCTACAGCAGATGCAGCAGTGCTGGGAAATTTTAGGGAAAGTAGAAATTCCCGGTCTCCCTGTTGTTGTTTTAAAAGCTTCACCCAGACTTGAATTGAATAGAAAAACTAATTGCCTTTCATTTTAAAACTAGAAGCAAATCACTGGGGATCTAATTAAAATTCCAGTGTCTGAAAGGAAATACGCCATATACATCTGAAAAAGTAGTTGCTCAAAAATTAGTAGTATCTCTGTACCACACAGTGCAGGCTCAGAAGAGTTTGAACACCCACATACTTAATTTCAAAATTTAGAAACTGTCATTACCCAATTTGCTCAGTTACTCTGAAATTCCGTTTTGATCATACCCCAGAAGTTCAAAGATTGATGAAGATATGAAAAGTCAATGACAGTTCATTGCTTGTTTATAACAATATTGGGCAATGAGATTTTTGTTCAGAACTATCATCTTGACACAGTAGCTTTCATTGTCAGTAAAGCCTGAAAAATGAGAAGGGAAAGACCAAGGTTTCCACCAAAGCTGCCAGCCCTCCTTGCTTTGTTAGATCATGTGCGTAACCATGGAAAGGCCTCACTCCTGCTGCATCCTAAAATGCTCCTTCAGCTTTCTACTAGCATGTGATTGGTGACCCTCACCCTAAGGTGTGTGCTGCTACCAGGACGTGTGCATGGCTCAGTTCTTCACTTCGGTGACTTCTGTCTCCTTGGAAGCTTGCAGTGCGTCCTTGACTGAGACTGTCAGACCTCTCTCCATCTTCTTGTGGCTCAAAAGTAGCAAAATGGTTCTGGTTTTCCACTGTGACCATAAGAATTAAAATGAGTACAAACTTAATAAATGAAACCTCAAAAGTTATTTAGCTATAGGTTTCTGATCACTGTCTCCCCTCTGCACTTGGGATATACTGGGAATGGGTTAAACAGTGTCCAGTTTTGGATGAAGACTTGGAATTGTGCTGTAGTAAACTGTGAACTCATTGTTAGTCTTAACTAACAATACAAAAGAAAAGCAAGGCAAAGGAAAACAAACCTGTTGCTCAAACTCTTTGTTTTTAATTTAGTTTGCTCTTGATGAAGCAGATTGTGGAGTGGTCTGGAATTCACTTACCTCTCCAGTTCTCTCATCACCCCATGACACATGTTACATCAGCCTGGGGCTGGTTTAATCTCCACCAGCTGCTATTTTTCCCCTCATAGCCCTGCAGACCAGATGGAGTTTGCTGGCCTGTGCTGCACTGTGGCCATCCTCATACCCCAGGAGGTATCAGCCTGTTCCCCCTCTCCTCTTCCTCCCTCCCTGCCCCGACACACGTGTCAGGTGTGCACACCTTGCTCACAGTATTTGTGCAGAATGCTGCTGCAGATTTTGTGACCCATTTGTAAGGCTGAAGTGCGGGGGAATGTGCCTTCAACTGAGCACCATGCTTATATTCTGCTCCTGCTCAGTGGAACAGCAAAGGTGTGTGGATAACTTGGATTGAAATTAATGTGACTTAACTATAAGCTTAATTATAAGCCTCAGTAGGTTGCTGGATGGGACTGTAACCTCAAAATCACTGCTGCCCTGAGGGGCAAGCTGGGCAAATTGAGCTTCTGAAACAGAGACAAGTCCTTTGCAGGTGACTCCTACTTGAGGTTTGACTTTTCGACATGGCTTTTAAAATAAAATCATTTTATAGGGGATCTAATTTTAAAACCATTTCTGATGTATCTTGCAGTGTATTGCTTTTCCAAAATCTATTTCATTTTCCTGGTCTTGCTTTAGTGCTATATTGTTGTCTTTGCACAAAGAAATTGTTGTTGACACATGTTTACTATGGATAGTTTCTCTTTTGTGCCTGTATTAATGATCAGACAGAGCAAACCACTTCATGCCCAACAGAAAGCACACTCGCTGATGTGAAGCTTCTAAATTCATCCATAACTTTCAAATATTTCTGTAGTTAGTTTGTAAATGATCCTGGATTTCAGAAGGGCTTTCTGCCTGATAGTTGCTTTTTACTTTGAAATAAAATACATTGCAATAAACCACTCACCATGCTTACACACCATATGACAAAGCCCTGAGGGAAAAAAACACTTGTGCCAAAAATTAAGTGTTTTTTCTTCTTTTCTGTATAGTTTTGCTGGTACTTTCATTTTCATGGTAGAGTACTATATCAGAAAAGTGGTAGTTAGTGTGACTGCTGATAGGTTTTAGCCCAATCATCTTACATATACATAGTGCTTTTATTATCATGTGCTGTTTTCATGGTATCTCCTTTTTTTTCTCAGTGATTTTTCAACGTTTTCCTTACTGTTCAGTATTCCTGAAACTGTCATCAGCGTCACTTCTAACTCAGGTTTTTCACTGAGTAGTGTTAGGAAAAGCTTGTAGATAGAAATTACTGCAAAATATTAAAAGATTCTATTGTCTATGCATGGTGCATTACATGAAAGTGGGAAATGAAACATACCCTTTAAATTATTTTAAAAGGAGGAAAAATATTGGTACATGTGTCAGAACATTTCTTTAGCAAACTAATGCTCAAGACTCAAAGACTCAAAGTTCCGTATTTCCAACTTTTTGTGAATACAATGTGCAGTTCAAAGTCTTGCAGAACACCGAAGACTTACTTCATTTGTTGCAAACGTGAACAAAATGATTTTGAACTCTTAATTTTTGCTTTCTTTAACAGGTAGCAGCCCCTTGGACAGTCCCAGGAACTTCTCTCCAAATGCGCCTGCTCATTTTTCCTTTGTTCCTGCCCGAAGGTAAGGCAAGATCTGTTCTCTTTGGACTGGCAAGCAGATAGTCTGTACACTTTATTTACAAATGGCCTATGGGTTAGAACATTTTTGATTGTGCTTTACTTTCTTTAATGTCTCCAGTTTTATTTCATTTTATTCCTTTTGGATTACATCTTACATACATGCAGAATGTATTAGGTGCTTTTCAGACCTAGAAAAAGATAAAGTAAATTAAATAGTTAATGCTGCCTCAGGAAGAGGCAGTGTTCTCCCAGAAGAATGACATGTAGGGCATGTGATACGACACATTATTTAGTCAAAGTGACATTAAAGCCAGTCATGATTAGGGTAGTTGTAGTTCTAGATGTTGTTCTCACTGAGGTGTATTGAAAATGTACTGATTTCTTTGCTATGTCTGCACACAAATATAAACATACCTTAAATTAGGTGTGCACAACTCTGTGTCTTCATTCCCTGCCTGCTCACTGGTAGTGACTCTTGAGTTATCTCTGCTGTCTTGGGCATTGGTGTCAAGAGAACATTACTGTTCAATGAGGAAAATAGCTGATAATTGAAATTGCAAGTCTGCAAGAACCTCTGCAAGAGCAGCACTGAGAGACCCAAATGTGAAACTGTCATCTGTCCTGCAGTAAGCGCTGGACAGGTGCTGGTCATGTGGTGTATCAAACTGCTGGAAAGAAATCTGATACCACAGTGGTGGGTTTAGTGTAAGGAAGAGGAATGAAAGAATAGAGACAGCTGGGAAAAGCAGAAAAATGGTGATTTGAATGTCAAGTCCCAGCAGGTAGGCAGAAATGGGTAATGATACAGAAAGTTAAATTTTGTGGGAAAGAAAGAACGGGGAAATTAGAGAGCTCCCAAGCATGGTTTGTGCATAGGAGGTGGGTTATTAGATTCAAGTGTGAGGAAGGTATTTTGGATTTGTTAAACTCTGCCTTAGCTGAAAAAACCCCAATCTGTGTTCAGATGAACTGAGAATGGGAAATGTGTGATCATCCTGAGAGGAAGTAAGTTTTCTGAGGACAGATTTAGCTTGAGGACTAGTTAGAAAAAATTACAAGCTTCAAAACTTCAAAGAAGAATAAAGGGTTAGGATTTGATGGAATAAGGTACACTCTATCTGAATGACAGGAAAATCCTGGAGCATGTCTCTGTTGAGGTGATTTGCCAGAAGACCTGGTGTCCTTGAATTCTGTTTGAAGCAGAATTTGCTCTTGTGGTCTTACGTAAGAAAACGCTTTTTAATAGCACATGAAATGCAAGAGACTGGATATGTATTTTCCTCTTGCCTCAGAGGGAAAATTAGTGCTTCACCTGCTGCTTAAACAATTCAAATGGACTCATCCACATTTGTTTTTAAAGCCTGATCTGGGTATATTCAAAAAGCTCTGTTAAAATCAACTGAACTTTTACCAGTTTTCACAGTATCTGAAGTATCTCACAGGAGTTCTGGATCCTGGAAAATAGTAGAAGTTACAGCAGAAACAGCAGTTATTGTCAAAACTTAATGTAATTTTTCAACATCATGTTTCAAATCAAACCTTCAGTATGGCTTTCTGAAAGTTCAGACAGCAAATAAATGTTTTAATAGCAAAACTCTGAAGAATTCCCTTTCATAGTTCTCCACTTTTTTATAACTAATTTTTAAAGAAGTAGGTGAATCAGGGTTAAGCCTGTCGTATTGAATACAGTGGTTCATTTTATAGTATGCATGTTCCTCTCTATACTTTTTCTTCCAGGGGAGAGAACACTTAAGCACTACTTGTTTTAGAAACCTGTTTCTATTTTCTGCTTGCATGACAGCCTGAATAGCTATGCCAGCAGTAACAACAGATACATGCTAGATTGCCCCATACTGGTGTCAGAATAACTTCCATATGATGGAATTAAGGAATTACAAGTGTGGTGCCAGAGAAATGGATATTTCACAGTACCCTTTTCATTGACATTGCATGGGGCTAAGAGATGGCCTTGCCCGATTTCCTGCCATTGCCATCACAGGCATTACTTGTTGGTGATTTCTGCCTTTCATTAGTGGTGTAATTTCTTCATTTATTATCCTGTTTGGACATAATTTGTGATTTCCATTCTTTCATTATAGTCCTGTGATGAGTTCTTTCTTGAGGTGGAATAAGAAACTTGTTTGGAAAGCTTGTGTTATTGTAAAGCCACTACAATTTGCTTCAAGATTGTCCTTATTCTGAATTGTGATTAACCATAAATCCCTTGTTAGATACCTGTCCAATGATGGTGTCATAGCCGCAACATGGGCAGGAATCCTCCTGTTGGAATAAGGAAATGTAGGGTTAATTCTGCTCATACTAAAACTGATCTTGGAAGAATACCAGTAACAGAAGGTGAAGGGTTTGTTTTTTTTTCAGAAATCACTTCCATCATTTACTTGTCCCTCTCTCATAATTATTGTACAATTTTTTCCACACAGCCATGGACACAGAGCAGACAGGTAACGTGTATCCCATTGCTGCTGTTTGTGTTTGTGTGTGTGCACTGTGCTTCTGTGCAGCTGAGCACGTGTCCCTAACAAGTTCGTGCTGTAACAACCCCATTTAGGCATTCAGCTTCTAGTCTTTGTAATAGAAACAGAAAATCTTTAAGTTTTGGCTCAAAATGATAAACAGGTAGTGCTCTGGAGAAGATGCGTTGTTTTTCTAACTCCTTGTTTGAAATTGATCTGCTTCTTCATGAAATAGCATTTAGCTGCCATAAAAACACCTCCATAATTAACTAATTAAAATGTCATTTTAGAGGCAAAATTGTTTGTTTGCATGTCTTTGTTGGCCTAGCAAAGCAACTATAATAAATAAAAAACCTAAATATTTCATTCCAAGTGTCTTATCCTGAAGTAATATTGCACGTTGTCTCTCTGAAAATATGTTTATTAACAAGTGAAGTACTTTGAAATGCTTTGCATAAATGCAGGAGGAATTTGCTTTAAAAGTCTTTTCCTCTTCCTTGATTTGGAAGATTTTCACTCTTGTCCCACTTTTTTCTGCTAGAGTAGAGCTGATATGTTTGTCCTGACTCCTTAGCACATTGCTTGCCTGGATTGCATCAGCAGAAAACAGCCTAAGCATGAAGGGGTGTGCTGGAATTTTTTGATTGAGAAAGATATTTACTTTTAACTTGGTCAAAATGAAAATTCTGAAGTTATTTCAATTACCATTTAGGTAATTCAGTTAAAAAAAAAATCAAGCTTTTGCTAGAAATTAGTAACTTGTGCGGCAACCAACAGAATGTTTTGCTTTGGGACTGAGGATCCAAAGTGCGGTTGAATCATTGACCTAAATATTTCCCCAGTGCCCCTGCATGTTACAAGGAACTCAATGAAGATTATTGAAGTTTGGTGTTCAATCCCTTACCACAGCATGCAACAACTTTGTAATGCAGATAGCTGTTGTTTTTCAGGGTTACGAAAGAAATTCCATTTCCTTTGAAATTATTTTGAGATTGTTCTTTTACATTTAATTGTCTTGCCAGAGAAAATATCACCTGTGGCTAAATGGGGTTTAGCTGTATCACAGGCATGCAATAAAAATCTGCATTACAGACTTATTTTTTTAATGCATGAAGCATGAGTCTTTTTAAAACTCTGTTGACAAAATATTCTTTCAGTGGTGTGGAACAGTGAGTTTATTTCCCTGTCATTCTAAGATAGATGGCAAAGAGTCGTGTGTATCAGTGCCTGAAAATAAAAGGAGCTAGAGCTGGAAAAACTCTAAACAGGGGTTTTTGTCTTGGTAGGCACTGAACCTTTTTCTGGAGATGAGGCTTCATGGTTATGGACAGTGGGATCAGAAATATTACTGTGAAGATAACAGTGGAGGTTTTTATAATCACTCTTTCAGACCTGTACCAAGTGTCCAATTTTATAATGCATTTGCATAAATGCACTATGTCTGTGTGTACCAAAACCCCCCCATATCTCTCCAGAGTTAGAACTGTTCTAATTCAGCTTCATGTTATGACCAGTTACTGATAATCTGCTGCAATAAAAAACCAAAGCAAATGGAAACTTATGCGAGGAAAAGACTTTTAACATCCATCCCATTTTGCAACAGGACACGGCTGTCCATTTTAAGGACACAAAATGTGGGAAAATAGATCAGAGACAGAAAAAGTGCTGTGAGACCGAGGTGAATGTAGTTCAGTTTCCATCCTCACTGAGATTGGGTTTGGGAAAGGAGAGAGTTTCAGGGAAGGCAATACTGATTCTTCTCTTTTGTGTAGTTCCTCAATTCTTCAGTTTTGACACTGGCAAAACAAGACCTTTGTGCAGTATCTTCACAATATTTTGGATGTTTCCCCTGAGGGACATATTTATTTGGCTACAATAGGGAAATAAGTACTAATGTTACACTGACTGGAGGAGAAAGGACCCTAGGTGAGAATTCTGTGATTTATGTATGTATTTGGAGGAGGCCCCTTGGCTCTGTTCCTATCTGCTGTTGTGGGTTTAATTCTCCAGCCGTGCCAGGCAATGTGCTGGGCAGAATGCCCTCTGAGTAGGTAAACAAATTAATCTGCTTTCAGTTGATTCTTGATCTAATGTGATTTTTTTGTCCTCAGTCTGAATCTTCATTTGGAAGACAATGAGCTACTTAAGTATGTTAAGCATGAATGTCTTTTTCAAAGAAGTTTGCAAGGAGCTGTTTTTATTTGTCTGTTTCAGAAACTCCAAGTTTTGAACGAGTACAAAGCATCTACTTAATGCAGGATTCTGGTGCCCCTTTGCTTTAGCTTTTCTGAGGAGACCTAGTTATGCTTTTAAAACATACTCAGTTGCTCTTCCACAAGTGTGATTGTAAATAGGATACCTGATTTATCTGAATAATTGAAGACATTGATGAAAGCGTGAGGTTAGGAGATACAGAGGAGAAAATTGCTTATTTCTCCCAAGAATTAGCCTCACTATGTTCCTGACTGTAATTTCTCTTACATCTTTTCCCCAGAACGGATGGACGCCGCTGGTCCTTGGCCTCCCTTCCTTCATCTGGATATGGAACAAACACTCCCAGTTCAACAGTTTCAGTAAGTGACACAGACTTTTCCAAGCAATTCAGTTTGTACAAATACGCCCTAACAAATCAGCTTCTGAGTCTCTACTAAAATACTGGATCTTTGTTCATTGTTTTGCTAACATTATTTAATATACTAATTATTTTACAAATTATTTTAATTATTGGTTCTGCTGCTTTCTTCCTCCATTTCCCAGCTCCTATCATCTTGCACTTTGCCTTTAGCATTGGTGAAATCCCAGTGCAGCACTTGGCTCAAGTGATCATTTGAGAG
This sequence comes from Cyanoderma ruficeps, assembly GCA_008694505.1. NCBI lineage: Eukaryota > Metazoa > Chordata > Aves > Passeriformes > Timaliidae > Cyanoderma > Cyanoderma ruficeps. Next base: position 17,174,189 of record VZDJ01001247.1, read on the forward strand.
GCACAAAGTCTCCCAAGTGGCAGGAGTCAGAGAGAGTGCACAAATACCTTCCACCTCTCAGCTTTTTGTAACTGGGAAATGAAATTCTTGTCTGCTTTCAAGTGCTTAGTCTGAAAACCTCTGCTACCAGGCTAGCAGAAAGAAAAACTGATAAGCCACATCTGTTATTGAACTCCAATAATTTGAACCTCCTAATGAAGCTTTTCAATTCTTACACCCATCATTAGAAAGGCTGGCTGCAGTTTGCTTGAGTTCTGTCAGCAGTACCACTGAGCTGGCAGCACCATATTAACCCTTGTAACTCTGACATGCTTCCTAAAATGAATCTTACTCTTTAAAGTCAGCTAGGCATTGCTTATCCCCATGAGAACCTTGCAAAGACAAACACAGAAACATTAGAACTATTAAGTACACACTTAATGTAACATGCTATTGTACGTGTCTCATGGTGTCTTCAACTGTGTGGTAACAAATCACTGCCTCTTTCCATAATACTGATCATCTATCTAGTTTTGTATCAGTTATTTAATTATTTTTTATTTGTTATTAAGTAGGACTCAATAGTACTCAGTTGCCGAAGATTTTATGCAAATCTTACACTGTGTCATTGTTTTCCTTGTGAGCTGTTCTAAGTTCATCCATAAACTTTCTGGTGCCTCACAAACACAAATTTATGAGTGTTTTTGGAGGTGAGTGTTAAATTCAATCTATATAGAAAAAGAAGAAATTGGGGTCAAAAGTTTCCTTTTAGTATAAATTGATATGATTAAAATTTGATTCTGCAATGTTAATCTTATCTCTGTAACTTCATTTGTGCAGACGTATTCTTGCAAACTCCAGTTCACACAATTTCTGCCATTTGTTATCTTTTGAACTTCAAGACAGTTGTTTTCTTGTTGAGTTTGGGGTACTTTTTGTCTCCTTGGAAGGCAGGTGACTTGATTGCAATGTGCATACAGATGTGTGGGCAGGAGTACATGAAAAAGATGTCCTTGGTTTCACTGCCACACATTATTATATATTCAAGCACTCGAGGGCAGCTGTTAAAAAGGGGTTCTGCTTTGATCTTTATAGTCTTAGGTTAAATCTTTATGGGCATATTCCATGTCTAAGTTCTCTTCTGGGAGCAAGCTATGGGAGCATGGAACAAATACAATTACTTTCCATATGGATGACATCCAAATAGCTTGGTCATTGGTAGTTGCTGTGACAGCTTGTGAAGATGACACCTTTGGAGGCCGAACTAGTTTTTCAAGAGTTTGTAGTCTGACCAGACTTAAGGTGGATGCCCATGGAGAGAGAAAAAGTAACAGCACCAAAAATCTGTTGGAAGTGTCAGTTCTTGCTTTGAAATCGGGACATCAAGGCTACTTTTAGAAAGTTCTCCGTTTTCTGGCCTAGGAAATAAAGCATATTTGCCTCTTGTCATGTTCCCAGAAATAGATAAATCATTTTGATTGATGTTTTCCCATGAAAAAACCAAACAATCCAACGAATCTGAGATAGACGTGTCACACAGAATGCATCAGTTCAAGAGGTAATTTTTCAAAGTGTAAGTGACAGGGAAGCGTAATGAGAAGCATAAAGTGATAGTTGTAGTTAGACCTGAATTCAGCTTCATGCAGGAAATAGGTTGAAACATGTAATTCCAAGACTTATATTTTTTTCCCAAGTGACCAAGTGTCTCGTGTCTTGTCGTTTTGCTGGTTCAGTAGTAGGAAGGCATTGAAATGGGCTGTTTAGTAAGCAGTGATGCAATTGTTGGAGCTATTAAAACTGGTATTACATTTCTAAGTCAATCCTATTATCTCAGTATTTCACAGATTAGAATTAATTTGAATTGATCTGAATAACACTTCTAAAGTTGATAAGCAGTGTTATTTCTGTGTAGACTTTGAAACTGAAGTAAGAGGTAGTGAAGGGGCTTGTCAAAAGGACACAACAAATTAATGCTGCAGATAGGAATTTAACAGGAGTTTGGGCTTCCATTTCATAGGATCAGTCCTCAGGATTGTGTTTCTTTCCCAAGCAAAATAAAGGCAGCCAGTAGACCTTTGTTCTGGTGTATGTGCCAGTGGGAAATGAAATATCAAGAAGGGCACAGTCTGTTCTGTGTCCTGCTGGTTGAGTTTTTGTATGAGAGCAAGAGCTGGCCCTCATCTCTGTGACCGTACATCACCTGCTGTACCAACCTGCTGAACAATCCAAGTATTTACCTAGTCTAAGGTCAGTGAGAACCTGTAGATTCTGATTTTTTGCTTCCAAATGAGGGGTGACACTTCAATCAAAACCAAACCACATTTACTTTTTCCATACAAATCATGAAGATCAGAGGTATCATCAGCCCAACGCTGAAAAAGCTAGAGAAGACCTTTGAAGTTAGGTGAACATAAAAGAATCAGTTAGATGGGCCAGTATACAATTATTTTTAAACAGTTGATCTGCTGTTCATTTTCTAGATGCAGAGTTAGTTTATAAGCAACTGTAATATAGATTGATTTTTTTTTTTTTTTACTGGAGAAGAGTTGGCTAATTCTGCATCTGTAATTAAGACACCAGGGGGATATTTGTATTAGTCTGCTGCAAATATTGAGCACTGTGATGTGATTACCTGAAAATCAATACTTCAGAAGTGTTTCACTTTGCTTTCATGCTTTTTTATTGAAAGGTTGTACACCCTAGCACTGCTAGAGAAGCCCTTGGCAGAGAAAAGTCCATGGTCTTTATCTTCAGGGCCTTCATTAATTATTCTCTGGAATTCTAAACTTTGTGATCTGATTGCTTTTAGGGAGAGGAAGTGGAGGGAGGATTTTGCTGGGCTCTCCATGGGTTGACTAACACTGCTTCCCCAGTGATCTTGCAGTTGGGAAACATAAAGTTTAAAATGATTTTTCTAGATTATAAGTTTTGATTTTTTTTTCTCTAAGTCAAGTAACTATATGCTAACCTTCCTTAATTTTGTTTTGAATCAGACATGTATTTGCAATGGCAGAACTTGGGTATCTATTAAAGCAGGGTTTTAAGTGTCTTTAGTACTTCATGCTCACTGCAGGATCTGTGTTATTCACCATGAATGGGATTTCAGCTGCCACCTAATTTTTTCTTTGAGGTTTTTTCCATAGGCAGGTTCTTCTTCCTGCTCCTTGTATTGTTTGAGACAGAAGCAAAGACATGAATGAAATCTCTGAAAATCAAAACAGGACTTGTATAATTCTGTACTTAAGGGAGACAATGGTCACTGTATTTGGCATAAACATTTTGAGCACCAGAACAGCTGTGGGCAAAGGGGCAAAATACTCAGGCTCTGTCTTGGCTTCAGTGTGGAATAGACCAGGGTAAACTGATACACCACCTGGGTAAACATCAGTGCACACTGGGCTGGAAGTGGCTTCCCAACATGGTCCCTCCACATAGACCTGCCTGAAAGAAAACATTGGAAGTGGTGGCTTCCAGTTCCAGGCACACTTGGGAAGTTTGTGCACAGCCCAAGGCTTTCAGGGGGGTTCTTTTCTGTAAATGCCTCTATGCAGTGCAGTGGGATTGGATCTGGAACCAATTAATTTTTTATCTAAAAAAGGATCTTTAGGTTTATAGGTTCTTATATCACCTGATTTTCTGTTGCTTACAATACTTGGAATAACCATTTGAACAGGTGCATTCTGTGTGACTTGTTTATCTCAGATTTGTTAGTTGATTGGGTTTTTTCCCTCAGAAAATGTCAATCCAAATGATCTAGCTGTATGGCAAGAGACAAATATGCTTTCTTTCCCGTGCTAGGTGAGTTAAAACTTTGGTCATATGTGTTACGTATAACTCCTTCCTATCAATACTTCTGGTACTAGAATGTGGTGCTTCCAGTCTAAGTGAGGGTTGTTGTAGCAAAAGGCAAAGTTTTTCTGCTGGAACAGTGTACATAATTAATTTCATCAGATAATAAGGAGCTGTGGAACTCAGGTCAGGGTGATGTTTTTAATAAGGCCCACTGGTGTTGTTCAGTTCTACTCTGATTATTCAGCACCTTTTTTTTTCATTTTCCCTTTTGTTTTTAAAGAGATTTTTTAATTTGTCCTTATTTATTTTCTTACTTCTCTAAAATGGAAAGGGGCATTGAAGAATCACACACAAAACAATATATTTGTTAGTCAACCTCCAGCTTTTTCCCCTGGAATGTCCAACTTTGATGTTGTTAGCATTTCCCACAAATATTTCTTTTAATCTCAGGTTTAAAACAGCTGCATGTCTATCATTATCACAGGACATGTGTCATATAAATACATCAACTTATTTACAAAAGAATAAGATGTTTAAATCGCTAACGAGAAACTTTGTTAATCTTAAAACAAAGTCAGATACTTTATTATTGCTTCCCTGGTTAGAGGAGAATCCTGATGGGTAATGAAAAGGTGAAATGAAGTCCTATAAAATAAAAAAAATTCCAGTGAGAGCCAATAACCAACAGAAAACTCTTACGTCTACACAGCTCCATAGCATTCTGCATGCCAGTGAAACTCCTGAGCTAAGAGAACCTGAGGGAAAAGGAAAGAAAGTTGCTCACCACTCCAGGAACCTCCTTGTCCTTTCCTGAGCAGTGCTGGTACTCACGTGCCTTCCTTTCTGCCTCCCGATAGTAAATTATCTGCATGACCAGGTGTACTGGTTCCACAATCAGATGCAGTGGTTCCCTAGCCCTCTCCCAAAGTTTTGGTGATCTCACCAGCTCTGCCACTGAATGTGAGGGTTGGCTTAGCCTAATGAGAACAATAAAAAGAGGCACCTGGTCTGATAAATAGCTTTCTTTTCCGCTGGAGTGCACAGTGTCTGGCAGAATCCGTTCCTCTTCCATTCATTAGCTGACCCCTATGCATGCGTTTAGTGCATTTCTTTTCTGTATTTTTTTCTGTACTCAGTCATCATGCTCATCTCAGGAGAAGCTGCACCAGCTGCCCTTTCAGCCCACGGCAGATGAACTTCATTTCCTGACAAAGCATTTCAGTACTGAGAGCATCACTGATGAGGAAGGGCGCCATTCTCCAGCCTTGAGGCCTCGATCCCGCAGTCTCAGGTGAGATTTGGGTTGCTTGTTGAATTTTTAAGATGTTGGGCAAGTTTATTTCATTTCTATATGTGCTTTCAGATCAAAAACCAGTCATTTGTAGTTGCTTTGTTACATGTTTTTGAAACTATTTTAATCAACATCTTGCTCACCTTATCTGATCACAAAGATTTTTTTCTCACATTTGATGCTGAGCTTTTGGATTGCAAAGTGGTTGGTATACTCTGCTTTTGTATTTTCACAATAAGCCTATGAAAACATGATCCACAAGTGTCTCAAACTAAATGCATGGCCTGTAGATATCCTTTAGTGAAGTTTCTTCTGAGAATTTTGCTACAATATCATAAGGATGTGGTTATAACCACTTTCAGTAACTTTTCTAGCAATGCTTCTGAAGGGGTGTGAAAACCAGAGTAGATAAAGTCAAAATCTTAAATTCAATTGTACCCCAGTGCAATTTTGTAATAGGGCTGAAAACGTTTCTGCTGCATTAATAATTGAATAATTTTACTCTTACTTCAGAGAACTGGTTGTTCAAAGATAGCTGTCCAGGGTTATTTCCTTGTGTAGTTGATTTTTCCATATATAAAACGAGAAGCAACCAAAATTTGATCTTTCACAGAACTACAGAAAGGCTGAGGTTGGAAAGAATCTCTGGAGGTCATCCTGTGCAAAGCCCTATTCAAGCAGGCTGCCCAGGATCATGTCCATGTGGCTTTTGGATATCTCCCAAGGACTGAGCTTCCACAAACTCTCTGGGCAATCTTTCGTGCAGATCTCTAACAGTTGTATGGAATAAATCCACAAACATTTTGTATCATGGCAAAAGCCTCAAGTTTTGCTATGCCTTTAGTGCTGGACCAAGTGAATGAAAGTCTAGGAAAAGTCTAGCCACACCTTTTGAAAGAAAAGGGTTTTTACAAGCTGAGTTGGAGGAGGTAAAGTCTTCATTCATCTGAGGGTGTCAGAGGTGGATAACACCTTTACATTAATGGACAATATTCAAAAACTCTGCCAGCTGGAACTGCTAAATCAGTGTTCTCAGCTCAGGACTTGGGTGGGAATTTGTAAAAGGAGGAAGTGAAACAGGCCAGGATAACAACAAACCTCATGGTGAATATCGTGTCATGGCAGAGCTGACCTTTCACGATTATTTGTAACTATTTGTATGTTCTGAACTTCAGTGCAGGCTGCATGGTAATTGCATATGGATCTGCTAAGTGTAGTTACACAGTAATCTACAGGAGCAGGTGAGTACTGTGGGTAGTGGCACACTTAGCCAGCCACCTCCTCAGTGCCATGTAGTGAAAGACTAATTATAAATTTTGCACTAAGTCCCTTGGAGCAATAGTCCCTCTTGAGTCCTCGTGCTACCACTCTTAACACTGACCCCTGCTGAGTAGTGTAACTGTAGTGGTACTAATTCTCCAGAGGTGAGGCAGCTCCTGTAGACAACACGTGCTGAAGTAATGATTGTCCTTTGAGTGTAGAAGACACTTTTGCTAATGCAAGAATGATATACATGACCACGTGAAGAATCCAATTTTATTTTCTTCATTGTTAATATGGGTTATCAGGTTGCAGAGAATTTTGTCTCCGTGAGCCAATTTGAATCAGATTGATCATGGAGTAGGTTTATAATTTGTGGTGGGATGAGATTAATTCAGTGTGTCGTATAACTGGTTAATCTTCTTCCTCTCTTGAATACCTTTTCTGGCTCTCTCATTGGTTTTTAGTGTGGTAATGTCCAGCCTTATTGGTATTCCAAAGGTTAGAATGAAGTAATTTAATTTTTTCAACTCACCATGCCTCATTTGGTTTTCATTTTGCTTCTTGTCAGTACTGTGATGCTGCGTGACTCCAAAGCACCCTTGCCACTACCAGGCATCTGTGCTGGCCCCTGTACCCCCAAGGAAAATGGATAGGTCAATCCAACCAACTGGAGCAATGTTTGCAGGAGCAAAACCCCTCTTTGACAGAGGGCAGCCTGTACTTGTAAACAAACAAATACTGACATTGTTCACTGCACAAAGCTTGCTTATTTATTTGCCCACACTTTAGAGTTACTTTAGAGAGAGTTAATATCTTCTCTCGCTTGGTGAGAAGATATTTTCACTTACTTAAAAAAATAAAAGCTGAGAACAAGCTTTTGTTTGTCAACATTAAATTAAATTAAGCAGTAATTTCCTAAAAATGTATTTTTTTCATTCAGTGATCTTGTTTGATCAGCTTTAATAAAAAGCAGATGAACAAAATACATCAGACATTTCCCCTTAATTTGCAGCCATGGCTTTGTAATTTAAAAGATAGTGTCATTGTTAATGTGTATTCATTTTCCATCCTATGTGACTGCAGCCTTACATCTCTTTTTGAGAGAGGAACTGGCATTTTGAGGTGCTGCTGTCAAATGCTGGGACTGTTTTCTTTTGTCTCTGTGACCCAAGATTTTTTTTTTTAGAAGTGTCAGATGATCCTTTTATGCTCCTAGGTATAGAGTATTGCCTAGATGTAACTTTTGGAAAAATATACTTACTTCTTTGTCTAGAAACATACCATTTTCTCATACCTAGTTGCAAATGTTCCATTAATACAGAGCACTCTTAATGATCAAACTGGATGATAAAACTAACAAAGTGTGAAGTCATGGAGGGTGCACTGACAGGTTGGTAGCACCTCTGCTTTGCTTCAGGTGTTCCGCCAGTGTGCATTGAAGATATTCATCTTTTATTTAATCATGCCTTATTTGAAATGCCCAGAATTTCTGCCCTGAAGAAATGGCACTGGCTCTTTCCCAGCTGCTTTCCTGTGCAGGGAGAAGGTGGGAATACAAGACCAGCACTGGAATGCAAAGCTTTGATGTCCTTATAAAGCTGCTTGCAGAATCCAGGTGCCTGTTCTCTCATCTGTCTCAAAAAGATCCAGTACTCACATGCTCAGTCAAAGAACACAATTCCATGTGACTCACCTGTTTCAGTGCTTGTAGTGTGTCTTCAGTAGAAGAAAATACTTATTACCTGCAGAAGTAGTTCCTAAATATCATCTCTCAACTGTTCTCTTCCTTTTTTTTTCTTTTTTTTTTTCTTAAACAATGCAAGCTTCAAATCTTTCAAGTTATTGACCAACAGAGATATCCCCAGGCTACATTTGTTTTGTTTTGATCAATCCTATGCTTTACCTGAACAAGATCTTTTCTCTGGAGTAAAATGCGTGAAGAGTTTTGAATAGTTGCAGTAAACTTGGCATCATTACTCTTTTGAAGTTAGAGAGATGCTGCCTTCCATCTTTTCCCAGTTCTCTTTACTTGTCATCTTTAGCAGTTGCTCATACATGGGAATGTGTGGAGAATGTCAGAGATAAAAGTAGAGTTAACTAATAATGACTTTTTCAGGAGCTACCTTTGTGCAGTCACTCAGCCCACCAATCTGCCCATTTTTCTTGATCTCTTTTTGTATTTCAGGATAATGTTGTGTAGCTAAAAAAGGCTGAAGATTGTTGCAGTGAATTTTTATGTAGTTGAAGTAGATGAGATCATCCTTCTTCATCTCTTTGCTGGATAGTGCTTTTCAAATGCAATCCCCCAACCTGACTTTAACACGCTGGGTCCTGCCATTAAGAATCTACACACAAAACTCCTGGAAAATACCAAAAAAGACTCCTGATGATGAAATGCCCAAGAAGGAATAGGTGTTGTGAAAACCAGTGGCCCGCATAGTCAGTTTTTATCTTTCATCCTGCAGGTTGTGGGGCTCTCTCATCTCAGTGCACTTCAGAGGCAGCTTTCACCGCTTGAGTAATCGTGGTGGGTTCATCCCCTCACGCTGCTCTCAGACAGTGCCATCCACCACAAGCTGTGGAGTGGGAAGTCACACCCCCATGGATTTGGGGAAGGATAATAGTTTTATATTTTACAGCACAATGTATCTGCTCCTTCTGAAAACACATGATAACTGCATTACAGTTGGTCTCTTTTTTTCCTTTCTCAAGACAGTGTGTCCTGTGAATTGACTTGAAAAGGTTCTTCAAAGTGATTGGTTTTAAATTTATTAACTTTTGGGTTCACTCACCCTTTTTGTGGTTTTCTGTTATGAGGAAAACTGGGTATTCTTATTTGTCCTTTTCACTGCTCATTACTCCAACTTTCTGTTTTCATTCTAAAGCAGTCTCAGTCTTTGCTGGCATACATAAAACACCTGAAATATTGGAAAGAAGAAGTTGAAGCCCCTGCTGCTTCAACTCCTGGGGGACTGTCTGACTTACAGTATTAATGTAATTTTCATTACATCAAAAATTTAAATATTTATTTCTTGGGAGAAGAGAAAAGCTCACCTTCAGCAGAAGGCTTATCTTAGTGCCTACTTTATCCAACTATAGCTCTCTAGCTTTCAAATTCCTTATTTTGTGTGTCTGCAAATGACAGGAAATTAAAGCCTATAGTCTTAAGTTTCCTATGAGAACTGACTTTGGTCATGTCCTGTAAATGCAACCTAATTAAACCTTTATATACAGGGTGAAAGCAGAGGGAAGCACAGTGTTTTTAGCTTTTCTTTCTTTTTCTTAATAAATACATCTATCACACTGAAGGAAAAATTACATATTCATAAGCATCTCAGTTTTATTTAGTCACATTTAAACTAGATTTTGTAAGATTTAAGTCATTGCATGAATGTTACTCCTCAAAATAGCTGTCTATAGGCTATTTGCACTTTCAAGCATCAGATAAGGACACATGAGGTTTGACAGGTTGAAGGCAAGAGAAGTCTTTGTGGGAGATAGATATCCCTAAAAATCCACCACCATGTTGTCTCATGAAGTGGAGGGAGCATGAAGAAGGGGGAAAGACAGAGCAGTTTTTCATTCTGTTGTTAAGCTTAAGGGGACAGATACTATTCTTCTAATGTCTGCTCTGCTGAAATGAAAAACTCAGTGACAATAATGATTTTTTTGACCTACCTATCTGCACCAAGAAAAGAGAAGGAGCCTGCCTTTTGTCTTAAAATGTTATGCACGTGCACAGCATGTGTCCTCTGTTTTGCAGATAATCATCTGTTCCTCTGTGAGGCTCGAAATGTTAGACTGGTTTAGTTCTGTCTGTGCAATTTTTAGTGCTGGGTAGATGTGTGAAGCTTTTGCATTTGAGAAGATGTCATGCCAGTAAAATGTATTAAACTCCTTTTATCTTTTTTCTAAATTTCCTTATGTTCTCCCTTGGTGGCATTGAGTCATCTGCCCAGTCCTTGTTCCTTTTTCACCTGGTTGTGTCCCAGAGGTGCTGTAAAGTACCCAGCAGTGCTTGGCAGGCAGCCTTTGGTTAGTTAGTCAGGTATCCAGCTAATTAGTTCCTTAGTTTCCCAAGCTGAGGATCAACATTAAAAATTATGGTGCAGTATATTATGTTGTAGTCTTGCTATAGTCAGCTAGACATTTAATTTGACCTGGTATATTGAGCAAATTTTATTTTGGGTGACAATGTGCCCCTTGATCCGAGGTTTTATCCAGAGATTCTTGGGTTGTTTTAGTTGGTAAAAAGTGGCATTGATGAGCTTCCAGAGGTGAGAGACAAAACTGCAAATGCCCAGGGAAGCTGAGGGATTTTAAATGTTCACTTTCTTCCCAACTGGTGTGCACAGAAATTGTTTAGAAAAAATTTTTTTTTATTTTAAAAAATAAAAGCAAACACAGTAAATTCTCTTATCATGGTTCTCCCTAAGGAAATGCTGCATCTGCTGGCAGGACAGCTCAAGTGGCCTGATTTCTGCATAGCTCTTAATTTCCTGTATCCTTATGAATAAAGTGCCTTCAAAGCAAAAGGCAAAATCCCTCATGTTTTATTGTAGCCCTAAGACAGCAAATACTTAAGCATGTGCAAATTTTAGTGTTAAAATGAAGTGTGTGTGTGCCTCAGTATTTCTGTGTAAGTATCAAAGGGCATATATATACTTGTAATTTAGACCTCACTTAGATCACACAGGGAAAAAGTACATCAGAGAAAAATGAATTCTTCAATAACTGTGTTCACCAAGTCCTTCAGCTCCATATGAAGTACCAGTAAACAAGTGTCGTATTTGTGTCAGCGTGTTTGGTCTTAGAGAAAAAAGGATAAGGATAGCAGGCTAAATGTGCAGGGGAATTTGCTTATAACTCTGCAATTTAAATGTTTTTACTCCTACGTTTAATTATGTCATACATTAACTGTGAATGTAAATGTAAGTTTCTTTTTGAAGAAAATTCTCATTGATTGAAAATAGCTATCTACTAAGCTAAGGGAAGTTGATGAAAATGTCTTTTTACTTGCTATTCATAACATCCAAATCAGTTTTCTTCTTCTTCAGCGGTAGGATTCAGTGACAGATTTAATCTGAAGTGCATTTTCTCAAGCTAAGGGATAAACAGTAATAAAAAGAAGACATGATGTAATTAATGGAATTTCAGTACAAGGCATGAAAAGAGTTGGGTACTGCTACAGTCTGTGAGCCAATGAGTTAAATTTTTCGTTGAATTTTTAATATGTCTTGCCAAAAGAATGTTTTTGCTCTAAATAGGTTAGCAGCAAGGTAGTAACTGTAATGCATTCCAAGTTTAAAATGCATTTATTCCATTTAGAGAGATCCATTTCGTCCTTCACTAGAAAGTTTGAAATGTTTGAATGCATTCAAGATAAAATTGTATCTTTTGACATAGAGTATTTTTAGCAGTATTTAGTACTCTTGAAACCATGAAGACAATGATCATGTAAGATGCCAAATAATTGAAGCCCTTGTTTGTTTTGAACGTTGAAACAAGGTAGCTGGAGAAATGAGCTGCTGCAGGCGATCTGTGGCTGGGGATTATCTGCATTACCTCATCCGGCTGTCCTTGGTGGCAGAGTGAGTCAGAGCCCTGCATACCATCAGATGTGATGAAACGAGATGCAACCCTTCTGAAAAAAACCCACCCAGACAGTAATATAAATGCAGCTTGTCAAGATTTAGTGTCCTGGTTTTGTGGCGTGCCTTTAAGTTTCTTGCTAACCTGTGCATCGATGCATATGGATCCACAGTGTAATGTGCATCAAGGGAGTGCAGCCTACATAAAAGTGCTCTGTCCCTGTTGCCTGTGGTATTTATTTTATATGTAAGATGTAGCTGAATAACAGTGCTCATGCAGTATCTTTCAGACAAAGGAAAACAGTTCATCTCAACTTCCTTACTTCCTATTGCTCTGCTCCCTTCTGGCCCTGGAGAGTCCAGAGCTCACTGTGATTTCTTTTGGAGTAGGGCTGCTCCCACTGCCATGGTGGGCAGTCACAGAATGAGGGGAATAGCAAATGTATCTGCAATGAATGCACTGGGATTTTACAAGCTTCTGTCTTAGGGTTTGCATTCACTGGAAATGAAATAGGGGAGGTTTCTGCCAGGCCTGTGGGGACAGTGGTGTCAATAGGGATGTCTCCTCTCCAGGAGACTGCAGACTGCCTTTGCTTGCCAGGATCTTCTCTGAAGTTCAGCATCTGCACATTATTGAAGTGAACTCAAAGCTTTGGAAGGGCTGCAGTCAGTGTGGCAGCATTATGATCAGCACTGGGTTTTGAAAAGTTTTGGTGTGATATCTGTAAATAATAACATGATTTCTTTTCTCCTCTAGCCCTGGTCGCTCTCCAGTTTCCTTTGACAGTGAAATAATAATGATGAATCATGTGTACAAAGAAAGGTTTCCAAAGGTAAAGAATCACTTTTTGAATAATGCATTCAATGAACTTGTGTCCAAGCTCAGAATTAGTTTGTAGTGCTGGTTGGAGAAGGAGCCCAGCTCTTACATCTCATTTCCAAGCAGTGCAGTTTGCTGAGAGTTTGAAGCTGCCTCCTCATTTTCATGTTAATTCTGTAGTAGAGAAATAGATTTAGTATACCTAGAGATTAGGATAGAAAAGTCTGAATTGTTTTTCTGTATGTATTTCATACTTGCTAAATTTCTGATGTCTTCTATTGGCATGAGAAATTCTCACAAGAGTGAGAAGAAGGGCCATGCCTTGGCTCTTTGAACAGCTGAATATTAAACCTGTGGAAGCAATTTAGAAGTTAAAATCTCATTGAAATGAGTGTAGAAGATTGTGTATCCCACAGCTGTTGATATGGCCATTCCTTCCTGTTCCACCACCAGCAAAAAGAGATGTTTCTCTGGAGACAGGATATCAAGGCTTATAGTGATAGAAACACCGTGTGTTTATTGCTTGAGGCAATGATTTTCAGCTTCCACAGTCTTGTCTAAAAGTTCTGAAAACTGCCTCACATCTTGCATCCTTGCTTTGGAGACCCAGGGAGGGATACAGCCTCAGGACCAAGATATTTTTCTGGTCATTTACATTTTCAGAAAGTGTGTTGTGATTAATTTTTGTTGTTTACTCATGTAAACATAACTTTTGCCTCTGATGTGCTGTCTTTATTCTCAGAAAAATACTACAGTATTTTGGAATATTTTTGAAGTCTCCTGCAATTTGGTATTGCAAATGTTACTTTAGCACCCTACTTGTTTATGCTTTAAGGTCTGCCTTAGTAAAATTCAGGAGTAATTTCTCTTTATTCTGCACTTTTAGGCCACAGCACAGATGGAAGAACGGCTGGCTGAGTTTATTGCCTCAAATGCTCCAGAGAACGTGCTGCAATTAGCAGATGGGGTCCTAAGTTTCATTCATCATCAAGTTATTGAACTGGCCAGAGATTGCCTAGATAAATCACGTGAAGGTCTTATTACTTCTCGGTACTTTTATGAGCTGCAGGAAAACTTAGAGAAACTTCTCCAGGATGTAAGTGCCCTCTGGAAAGTCGAATATATTATTTGGATTGAAACGTCAACCAATAAGCCAGAGCTTTGATTTTGGGAGAGACAGTGTGGATTCCAGGGGAGGGGCAGCAGATGGGGGGTGTCAGGAGGTCTGAGATGTTCCAGTCTCAAATTGATCTACTCTGGGTAGATTGCAGTAAATCACTTCACCTGTGAACTTTGTTTGTACAGAAATTAAATGTGAATATGAGTAAGTCAAAGGCAGTCTTTACCATTTATGAAAATTGGGTTTATTCAGATGAACAAAATTACTGAAATCTTTTCTCATGAACTTCAGGACTCTGAATGACTTACTAATTACAAGAGTGCCTTCAAGGAGTGAAAACACCATAGTTATTAGTGTTGCTGTAAATTTTTCACACAAGATTTTCTCGAGCTTACTTAATCCAGGTTTTTAGGACTTGGATGTGTTTTGTGACGTTCAAAGCATCTGAAAATACACAAGGGGGCGTAATTTTAATGCATTCTCAGTATGCTTCAGCTACTCATTAAAAATTGCTCTTTTCGTTTAAAATGAAAGCAATATTAAATTTCAGACATCTTTTAGAATTTATGCTATAACTGTTGTGAAAAGTCCATGCTATTGCCAGTTGGTGGGTCCAGCCCTCTGTTTAGGAACATCTTCCCAATCCTCTGCTTTAATGATACAGCAAGCTGAAAAAACGGGTTTTATAAAGATTGCATTCTCAGATAGCAAATATCACAGAGACACCTGGAAACAAAACATCTGAAATACATGGTTTTCTGTTACGATTTTTATTTTATTTTATCTTTATTGATCACTTTGCCAACCCACTGGCATGAATATCACTAGCTTGTGCCCTTTTGCCACTCTTTGCAGGCATTAAAAAAAGGCAGATGAGTAAAAATGCTATATTAATGTAATGTTGTATTAAAAAACTTTGTGAAAGCTGCAGGAACTTCTGTTCTATCAGCTAAATATTTTGGCTACCCCATTTATATAAGTATGGCTGTAATTTTTCTGGTATTTGTTATGCTTGAGAGAAAAATGAGTCATGTTTGGATCTGTGGTGTTCTGCTTGGATGGGGATTATAATTTTGGCAGACCAAGAGAAGTAGGGAATATCTTTTGAGGGACTGTATGGTTGTCTGTCTATAGGATATCAGTAACCACTTGTGGATCCCCCTGGTGTCTCCAGAGTGTGGAAGCAGGGTATTTGCACATGTCAGCTGTGAAGTAAGGGATCAGGCCTCTTTGGATGATGGTTTGGAAGTTGGAAAGGTTTCATTAAAAGTGACTTTGTATGCTCAGCAAAATCCCTTACATTTCAGGGGCACAGGGGGACTACACTGTGCTTTACTGCTTCTGGTAGAAGATTCTTGGAGCCTGAAATTCTCCCTCTCCCTGACTTTCCTCCTCTGTGTGTGGACAGTGATTTCTTACACCATAAGGAACTGAGAGAGCCATAAATTAGGGCTGGCCACTTCCAGTCTGCATTTTCAGTCCTGTCTTCTGGCCTGAAGAGGTTAATCGGGGTCTCAGAGGAGGTGTGGGTCAGATAAATCAGCTTTTTCCTTCTCTCCTCTTTCCCTCAGAACAAATCCTCAAAATACACTTCTTAAATGTCCCTTCCCCCTTGATGCTACAGGCATTATCCCACTGCTCTGAAATACTGGGAAGGTGTCATTGTACTGTGATTAGAGGAGATACAATGGTCATCTCTGAGCTTGTTCAGGAATTGACCTTGGGGGCTTTCTTTGCCCTCTTCCTCCTTACACATCTGCGGAGCAGGGGCAAGAGAAGGGTCAGCTCTTCAATTTGATTGATTTACTCTGGGAAGTAAGGTGGGCTAGAGGTGATTAAAGGGAAAGTTTAGAGAGACAAGAGTGGCAGCACAGGCTGGGAAGGAAGAGAACAAAGACATTAAAGACATCGGAGGAAAGCCAAATGCTTCATTCCACATCTTTCTAATTTGGTTTTTTTCCCTGTCCTATGGCATTTTCTGTTCCTTAGCTTATCTTTTAGATTTTAATATTCAAAAGCCACTTGTTTCCTCTGCTTGCCTAGTCTGTGCTTTGCCCTTCAGACTGCATTCTGCAAGGAAATAATTGTGACATTTTAGTCAAAATATATAGAAATTGGTGATACTATTTCTTTTCAGGGACTCACCTGAAACACAGGATATTTTGGAGACAAGTTTGAAGTATTCCAAATTTGATGGCAGAATCTTAACCTTTGCTTAGGTTGTAAAGTATCATCAATAATAGGTACATAAATAATACCAATTAGAAGGTAATTCAAAAAAGCTGTTTGACTTGGGAGTTGTATGGTCTGTGTAGTAGGCTATGGAGTTTTAAGGTATATTTTTATAACATGCTGAAAGATTGGAAAGATGTTTTATTGGTGAATAATGAGGCCAGCAAGTGGCAGAAATATCCACAGATTTTCTTAAAATTTTACTGTGAAAGAATGGATTATCTCTCTTAAAAATTCTTTTTAAGTTGTGGATTCTGATACCTGGTAACAAACTAAACTTGCGCAGCATTTCAAACCATAAAAAGGAAACTTGATTTAATATATTGCAGTTTGAATTAAAATGTAAAACAGACTGTTTGGGTATGCAAATAATGAGCTGTTTAAATGCACCAAACCAGAAAGCTTTGGGAAGATTTTTAGATCGTGGCTTTTGTAATAACATGCCAACAAATCTCATTAGCTATGGCAAATGAGATCTTTTCCCTTGTTTGGAGCATGAAATACTGTCTTTTAGCCAGAAGAACTTATTGCATCATTGAAATAATCATGAAGTAAAAACGAATTTTTAAGAGATTTTCTTCATTTTGGAAAGCATGAACTTGAATGCTACACTTCACATCAAAGTAGAAATACAAAAATATAAGCTAAAGCACCGATGTAAAAAAGAACGTGTGACATTCAGTTCTTTACCCATTACCATGGGTTAGAATCTCAGGTTACTGAGGAACAAAAGGTTGTAGTCAGCTCTTACTTGGCTGAATCAATAAGGTAGAAGTAGGCAAAAGAAGTCTGATGACTGTTGCCTAGGTGTAGCCAGTTGGGCAGGAAGGTGAAGGATTACAGGTGTTTTCGTGCCTGGAACAAAAGGAGCAGGGGAGGGTGTGAGTATTCTACAGCAATGACTGATGCTGCATATTGGCAAATGGATATTGTGATTGGGATTGCTTTTTTGTAGGAGCCTGAGTGTAAATTTATCAGTCCTTGGCTTTACAGGTCTATTGTTTTGGTTTCCATCAGTATATTAGCTCAATTACAGCATTGTGGCTTGCATATCCCAGTTATTGGTCCTGCTGAACCCCAGGGGAGGACAGTGATTTTAATTTCATGCCCCAGCAGCCACAGTTAGTGACGGATGGGTCTTTCAGATGAGGGAATCGGTTTGTAAATTACCTCCTGTACACGTGTCACCAGCAGTGTGTGCAGGAATGGCATCATCCCTGCCTACACCCCTGGGGGGGGTAGGGGAGCCTTGAGATGCCACCAGTGCCTGGAGGCCAGCGCTGGGTGCTGGGGACACGCTGCTGAGGTGGCACAGCTGGCACCTGGCTCATGGGAACAGCGGGCAGGACAAACCTCCTGCTCCCGGGTTCTGGCCCTGGGACACCCTGGAAACCAGAATTCCGTAGGGATGTCGGGGCTGTCCTGTGTGAGGAGGGAAGAAGAGGAGGCAGTTTCACTGAGGATCTTGGAGGAGCAACGCTGTGCAGAGATGATGGCTGAGTGGCTGTTACAAGTTGTGTTTGGTTTTTGTAAATGCTTCTTTTTTTCTTTTTCCTTTTGGTTTTCTGTACCATTTGACAGTCGTGGTCTAGGTTTTCATTTTTGAAACAGACACCTGATTAAACTAGCTGCATTTTAAAATTATTTTGCCTGAATTGTCAGAGATGAGAAAAGGAGAAAACAAAAGGACTTGATTTAAAAGACTAAGTTCTCTTTAACTGTATAAATGGATGCAAAATGATGAATTATTTCTATTATATTATTTTTTCTTTGCATAATATAACCTATGTGGGGGGGAGGTGAAAGGATTTTCCAATCGCATGGCTCAAATTTAAAATAATTCAAAGTTGTTTTTCTTTTATCTATTCATTTCAGTGCAGCTAACCCCTGGTGATCTGGAATGGCTTTTAAAGTGCGAAAGCATTAATTGTTTTCTAAAATTCATATTGTAACTTATAAGTTTGCATAATGCATTAGAGGACACAAAGTGAATTTTTATCATTTTCATTGCAATGATTTTCTATTTTATAATTTAAAAAATCTTTTAATTAGAAAAAGAAATTACAATTTATTTCAGTATTTCCAAAATAATTTTTTTCTCCTATAGCCAGGAAGGACCTCTAATGTTGTTTTTAAATAATGAGCGAGCAGGTACATCATTCTCTTCAAAGTTAAAATTCTAGTCCATACTAATCTGTGAAGAAGAAGACAATCAACATTGATATTCTGACTGGTGTCAAAATGAGAAATAATGAACCTTTTAATATTTTTTTGTTTGGCAGCAAAGTACCAGAAATTTGTTACTTAAAATGCTGCTTGTATATTTCTACTTCTGAATTTCTGCTCCCTGTGTTTGTATTGCCCTTTTAGGTGGTCGCTAGTGTGATTTGACTTCTCAGACATATAAAGCCATATAAATATGTCTTTTTCTTAGGTGATTCTAATGGACAACACTAAATGAACCTTTTAGTTTATTGCTGCTTGCACTGTAGTTGATAAAACAGCACTCTTATAAGTAACTGGCTCATTGCCAGTAAAAGCTTATTTTTTAAATTCTGGACTCTGTATTTGTGGCTGAGTTAAAGCACAATTTTTAGACTTTGGGGAAAAATAGCTGTACTTTGTTTGAGAGTTTTTGCATGTGTTGGAACCATTTGTTTAATCACTCTGCAATGAAATACTATTATATTTCTACTCCAGGACTTACCGTGTAGCCATTGTGTGCTTCATCAAGAGAAGGGTATTTTCTGAGGGGTTTTTTGTGTTGCTTTTTTGGTTTTTTTTAAAATTATTATTGTTTTGGTGTGTTTGCTGTTGTAAAAAGACATCCCATCACGCAAATACCCACATGCATCTTGAAACTAAGACTTGCATTTATACTGAAATCTGGTGAAGTAACAGACAGAACTAAATCCTCTGAATTAAGTTTTTATGTGCCCTTTTCTTTGCTTATCTGCTTGGTCCTGCGTAACATACAATGCAATGCTGGATTTATTCAACAGGATTGATAAAACTGTAAAAAAGAGAAACTGAGGTTGAGTTTTTCTTGATGATGGAGGGAAATTGTAGTTCAAATTCTAGCTGAAAGTGAAGCTCAGAAACGAGTCTGTTAGTGATTACCTAGACGTCAGTGTTGCGTGGAAGATAAAATTGAAAAAATCAGTATTCCTCTTTTCATTTTAAAAAATAAACTAAGCCCACATTGTATCCATTATAATTTATAGGTGATATAATGCAAATAGAGCCTTTGAAATATCTGTTGCATGATAATGGGAGTGAATTGTGATGGAAAAGCCAGCCATGTACCTTGGCATCCCTGAGCGAGCTGAGCTCAGCCTGCCCTCACTCAGCCGTACTTTTGCTGCTGAATTGGTTACTGAGCTGGTGATTGCATTCAGCCTCTGACACACAGAAATTCGGAGTTCAGTGCTGGGACCATAACGTGCTGTCCTGCTCTCCACAGGCCCACGAGCGATCCGAGAGCTCCGAGGTTGCCTTCGTTACCCAGCTGGTGAAGAAGCTGATGATCATCATCGCCCGGCCAGCCCGGCTGCTCGAGTGCCTGGTGAGTGCAGGCCTGGGAGAGGCTGTGCAGCATCTAAACAGTGCTGTGCACCTGAGGAGATAAGGGACACAAAGCCTTCCAAAGAGACCTTTAAATGCTCATTAAAACATTGGTGAAAAATAAATTGATAGTAAAAAAAAAAGAAGTACTAAGCGGCTTCTGCGGTAATATAGGAGTAGTTCTCCAATGGACTGTCAGCTGCATTGGCAGCTAAGTTATATTTTGGTATAAAGTTTATGGCTGAGGGGTCAGATGTAGCTGTCAACATCATTCCATGCTACTTGGTGCCACTGGATGTTCCTCATGTTGTTAATAGCTACTGTAAGGAGGCTATAAATGTCTGTATGGGGTGTGCCTGGTGTCCAGAGCCCCGTGCCAAGGAAGAGCTCTCACTAAGGTAGAAATTCCCTACCATGGCAATGATGTTTGGGCTCTGGGACTCAAAACCTTCCTGTAGACCCAGCAATTGGTGAAGCCTGGTGTCAGGTTTTCCAGCTGTGAATACACAGTGGGATCCACCCTTGTGAGATCCAAGGAGATTTGGGAGCCTAGTTTTGAAATCCTATTTGGTGCTGTTGGAATACAAGCAAAAGCAAGACTCACACCTTTTTTAACAACTTAATTTGGCTAATAATAGTGCATTTTTTAAATTTAATGCTGAAAATGCTGAAATTTGTTTAGGCAATTCCAATGAAAAAGGCCAATGTGTCCCAAAGTTCTGCAACTATGAAAATATTTTCTTGGTATGGTGGAGAAGCAGCTTGAAAACCTGTATTCTCACTCTCGTGCCATAGCAAAAGGGTTAATATAAACCTTCAATATATATAGAAAGAGGGATACACAATTGAAAGGGTTCAATTCAGTGACTATCTTTCAAAAGGATGTTGAAAAATTAGTGAGAATGTAGGGAAGTCACCAAAAATTTTGAAGTGGCACAAACCTACAATGGAAACTTGGGTAATGACAGGATGAAATTCCCTGGTATGTCAGAGCACGCTTGTGGTGGTTCTTTCTGGATATAAAAGTGACAGAGATGCTACAGGTGTTTGAGACATCAGAGAGGTTGGCTGGATTAGGAATCTGTGGCTGGCTATAAAAGCACAGTTAACATGTGGTTTATGTTTTGGTCAGGGAGTCCATGGGTGACTTTTATCCCTGGAGTCACTGGAAGATGAGTGAGTTTTGTGGAGCTTTCTTTGACAAAGTAAACAAGAGTGGTACAGTCATACCAATGATACCAGTTTTTAGAAACCCCTGCAGAAGTTCTGAGTACCAGGATATCTTGGAGGGTTCCTTATTCCTCCCCCACAGCTGTCGCATGGATCACTTTGCTGGGGATCCTGCAGGGCAAGGAAGGCCACTGTCAGTGAGGAAGTTGGCTGCACAACCAGCAGGACAGATAACTTCATTTACTGATTCAAGAAATCTGCACCAGACTGCACTGAAAATCCCAGGCAAAACTCCATTCAAACTGGGAATTCCTTGGTTTTCAAACCATATTTGTGGTCTAGATGAGTTTTTGTGACTCTCACTTATCTTCCAACACTTCTTCAAAATTTATTTTGGAAGTGAAGACATGGAGAAGCAAGATAAATTTAAACTCACTGTGTTTTTTATGTGCTACATTCACCATTGTCATATTTGCTTGTGTACACTCATCATCTAGGAAAACTTGGAACCTCAGAAAGCCTTGTGAGGACTTTGGAACCTGCAAAGAGTTCCAATCTCAAGGCAGCTCTTAGTTGCAAACCAAGAGGTCTCCAGGTTCTTCTATGTCTTCTCCACCAGATGTTCTGAAAAGTGAGCGGGAGCAGGTGGAAGCAGTGAAGTCATTGAGATTTGAGTTATGAATTCTAAAGTATATAGTGACAACCTTGACATGAAGTGGCTGGACTCCAAAGTATAGAAATAATATCTGAATCTGTGGATTAGTCTTACCTGTTTTTTTCAACCTGCATTGCCTTTCTACCATTTTTTTTTCCAAATATATATTTTAATCTGGTGGCATGAAGAATTAAATCCTAATGTTCCTTTTGTCCCATAAAACAAGGAATATAATAATGGATAGTCAACTGTTTAAATAGCTTTTGAGAACTAATTTTCATTTTTATTTTTAACATACTTTTTTGTGATTCAACCTTTGGCTTCAATTATATGTGAATTTATAAAAAGTTTTTCTACTATTTAATATTAAGGTTAACTTAAGTAACACAGCTCATTCTTCTTTCTTCCTTGTAAATGAAGTAAGTGTCCATGTAGACAGTGCTTGTGATGGTTGTGATTTTTTTAATGCAGTCAAAAGCATTTAAGTATTCTAAAGTTCAGCTATTTGGCTTCTGTCTTTGCATTACCTGTTGGACTATGAAATGTTTTTTTGCAGACAGTCTCTGGGGCTTCCAGAAAATAATAATGTGGTTTGTGCATCTCTGAAACCATCTTTGGGAAAAAGTATCTAATTTTTCAGTTTATTTTTCCATAGCACCTACCTTCCCTTAGTAGGGTTCATTCTTCTGTATTCAAATGATTAAACCTACCATAAAGAAGTCAGAACTAGATTTTATATAGTTCCTTAGTGTTTTGTATGTTTGGGGTTTTTTTGTCACCAAGTCATTTGTTTTTTCCCCCTCTTTTACTCACCGTTAATGACCTGCAGTCATACCTCGAGAAGTCCTTCCTCAGCTCCACCATCCCTTTCACTGCATTCTGGTGACATCTCTCTCTGTGGTCCTCTCTGGTCTGGCTCCTGCTCTCTGCCAGTTCTGAGACTGATGAACCCTTTTCCAGAGGAGTTGGGAAGGAACTTTAGTTTCTCACATTGTTGCTGTCTGGTGACAGCTTCTCTCTGAGCAGCATTGCTTGGAGCAGTCATGGAAAGGTGCATCTGTTCTCTGTTCAGGTCTCTTCACATCATTACAAGCTCTAATTTCCTTTTCTTGTTTGCAGTTCTGTGCTCTTTTTCTCATATGTTGCTGACCACACGCCAGTTCTTTACTGATGCCCTCACTGTTATCTGTGCATGCTCAGCTGTTTGCTGAAACTCTTCCCCTTTCACCCTCCCATTTCACTGGAAAACTTTTGAAGAGTGTTGGCGAAGCTGCTCATTGCTGCTGAATGATGAGGTTTGTAGGGGGGAGAGCTAAAGTTAACTGGTGTCTTGTTTATAAGCAGAGTGCTCCTGCTGCCCAGAGCTTGTCTTTTGTTTCCTGCTCTATCTCTTAGTCCAGTGCAAGAGATCACACATTCTATAACCTTCTCTGGCCTGAGAGATCACATGCACCAAGACCGAGTTGCTAAAGTGATCCTGTACTGTAGTGTACAAGAAATAGGGCAGCAGTACTTCTTAGGAAGAAAATTAATTAATAATTTTATTGGCAATTGCTGAGGTTAGGACAGTGACAGGATTGGGTGGGTGTATGGCTTGATCAGAAGTGACATCTGACAGCAGGAAAGGCTTGTCTTGGGTCAACTCACCTGTCAGATGGAGGTGGCAGAAGGTGGTGCCTCAGTTCTCTTTACAGACCTTTCCCTGGCACGTCTCAATGTGACAGAACTGGGAGTTGTGTCCACATTTGACACTTAGGTTCACAAGACCTTTTGAAAGTTTGGGTTTGGTTTGTAGAAAGTCCCTGTGGTCCTTTGTTCTGTTTTGATTTGCAGATTTAAACCCGTGGACACCCCCTGGGATCTAACTGTTGGTTTTGCAGAGCAGAGTGGGAAGCATTGCCTTGCTTGTTGTAACTGGAAATGTTCTGCATCACTGCTGAGCCCAGAATTACCTTTGGATGTTTCTGAGGATTCCCCTCTATGGGAGAGAAACCTTTCATAATTGTAGGGCTGCATCATTTACCTCTCTCTGTGTCTTTCACCGCTTTGCTGTAGGAGTTTGATCCTGAAGAGTTCTACCATTTGTTGGAAGCTGCAGAAGGCCATGCCAAGGAGGGGCAAGGAATTAAATGCGACATTCCTCGTTACATTATCAGCCAGCTGGGACTCACCAGGGATCCCCTGGAGGGTGAGAACTCTTGTTATGTACTTTCCAAACTGTTGAAAGGATAGTCAGATCTCCTGGTCACTACATAGCCGAAGGATGTTTTTATTTTTTTATTGAATTTCTAGGCCATTTTTCCTTGTTTTCTCGTTTGCTGTCAAATTCTAGACTGTCCTTTCCAGCCTCATATCTCAAAGGAATGTTGCTGGGGTAAGGATGGCACATCAATAGTGACAGATCTTTACTTATGATGTTAATAATGTCTCCCTGTGTTATAGCTGAAACAATGTTAGAAAATGGCTTTATGATTTAACTGTTTTCTCTGTGCCGTTGGACAGTAAAAGTAAATTTACCTGTTATTTTTCTGATCTGCCTGGCCTGCTAGTGGCCTGGTTGGAAAGCATCCTGTCATCCCACTTCATTGTCCTCTCTGGGATAAGTGTGTTTTTTATGATCTTCCATGAGATTACCAAGATGAGTATGAATTTTTAGCTGTTTTACAGCTAAAGTTTTACATCTTGTGTAGCAGCCAAAGAGAGCAATGTAAGGACAGAAACAGCTTTTCTGCAAGGTGCCAGAATTGCATATGGTTAACTTAATATAGACATACATTGGCCCAGAAGATTGTAACTTTAGAATTAATGGCTTAATATTTCTGCCTGGCACTTTGCTGGCTGAAATGACAAGTTTTCTGAGCATACACAGCTTGTTCAGCAACAATAGAAAGTGTAACTGAGACTGGAGGTTACTGCAAGAGTGTTTCAGTGATTGAACCATACTTCTTGTTATCTCAGGAGAGATTTTAACATAAATTAGTAGTCTGTCTAGGACTAGTTTAACTTCTCTGGTGTTTACTGGAATGACAGTGACAGGTTGACTTCAAGTGGAGAGCTCTTTGGGAAAATTTCTACCAAAGATTGCTAAATGCAATTTAATAGCATTTGTTGAAATCTGACATTAAAGGGAAATTTCCTTTGATCCCTGTCATGGGAGAGAACCTTTCCAACGCTAATTCCCTTTACTAAAGTCAAATTTTCTTTAGAAATACGGGGAGATGTCAAGGTGCCTTATTTCCTTTCTGTAAGGAGAGCACCCAGAAATGTCAGTGATGTCTGTTCAGAGACTCGTAGCAAACGTAGGATTTGGGCTTGCAAAGTTTACAGCATCTCTTGCGACAGCTGAGTAGCCTAAACTAAGTGATTTTCCCCCAGTTTGCTGCTGCTCAGCATTTTGCAGAATCAGCCACCTCAGGTGGAGGGCAGCTGTTTGAAATGTGATGCTTTTTCTTCTTGGAGCACAGAGGTGCCACCAGGCTACATGCAAACATGTGTGTGGAATAGGTTTTAATATTAACTAGACAGCACTGTCCCCAAACATGCATTTATTGCTTTTACTTATTATAGAAACTATCTAGAGTAAGTCAGACTGAAATTAGAACAATTAATTATATTCATCTTTATATAAAATGTTAAAGGTTATCACTGTGTAATTGGGGTGACTTTTTGCAGAGGGAGAAAACGTCCTCCATCATCTGCAAGCACCTCTTAAAATCCTGTTTTTCCTGTATAAACAAAGAGAATAGTGTTTGATTGAGATCATTAGGAGTAATCTTTCCTCTTTCTTTTCAGAAATGGCCCAGTTGAATAGCTATGACAGCCCAGACACTCCCGAGACAGATGATTCAGTCGAGGTAAAGCAGTAATACACTCACTCTGTCTAGCACTTTTTTTTTTTCTCTCAAAAGAAGTAGTCTACAGTAAAGAATTAATTATAATGCAGAGTAATTGTAATTTAAAAAAAAGTGCTGACATTTAAAAGCTCATATTAAAACTAGAGTACATGCCCATAAAAATGTGAAAATTTTAATATGGTGGTGGTAAAATGCTTAAAATATGCAAATAGACATTATTACCAAGTTTTGTGGAATTATTTTTTTTTTATTTTTGGCGTTACAAATGAAAATCATCTGGAGAGATTCTTTATATTTACATTTGTAAAATGTGATGGGTATTGAAAAGAGTTGACTTTAGTAAAACCACTGGAAAAATTTAATTATGTAACTGGCTAGGTTTCAAAGATCCTTATTTTATTGGTTTTTTAAAAAAATCTATTCTTACGGAAAGGCTTGAATCTTACAGTCCACTGACTTTTTGTGCTAATAATTTATGGAGAGAATCTGCAAACACCCTAAGGATACAGAAAATTGTCCTAAAGCTGAGGACTCCAGAAATTCAGAAATGGATTGAGTTTGAGTTAATAGGTGCTTAAAGAAGAAAAGGACAAAAATACCCCATATAGAATTGAGTCATTCCTGCTCCTGATTTCCATTTTCTTGTTGTCTTTCCCCAGAGCCGTGGGGCCTCTGTCCAGTCAAAGAAAACTCCATCTGAAGAAGAGTTTGAAACTATTAAACTGATCAGTAATGGTGCTTATGGGTAAGACTTTGACTTTGAATTAGAAGAAAATGCTATTATTGTCCTACTCAGCAAAAGGCTATAGCAAGGTTTGGCAAATGTCTGGGGTTTTGTTGGGTCCAAAGCATAAAGTAATTTCACTTGGGTCTTTACTTATATCTTCTTCATTCTGGGAGATGCCACTTCTTTCATTTATTCAGATTATATAGGTAACATATGTGGCTGTTTGTGAGCACTTGAAATTCTAAAAGAAGTGCTAGAATTACACTGGGGTAAATCTACTGTGAGGAGTAACACACGAGAAAGGCTATTAGATTTTATTATCCATTGAAGAATCAAGTACGAATTCAATCGGTTACAACTTTAACCACACACACAAACCTATCCAGAATTTTAAAAGGCAGTTCCTGACTCTTTGCAGTCCATAAATCCTTACCAGTGAGGTCATTAGGCTGTTACTGAAAAGCAGTGATACTCAGTAGGTCATAACAACAAAACCTGAGCATGTGCTTTAGTGTTTCGTGGAAGTGGGTGCTTAGTTAACAACAACTCACTTTTTGAAAATTATATGTGGAAAAAGTGTAAGCATGGGTATTAGTGAGTGACAACACAATGGAGAGTGTTGAAGGGTCATATTATGAGACAAAAAAAATTTAAATCTCTTCAGTCATATTTCTGCACAAACCCCATGTAACTTTGTAAAAAGGGGAGAGAGAAGTGGTAGTTTTGTTTTCAGTCACATGTCTTTATCCTGGGTTTATTTTATAGTCAGTGGCTGGTGAGACACGATACCACGTTAAATGTAATGTACTCCAGAGAAAAGGAAACAAGTACTGATTCAATAAGGCAGGCAGACTGGATGAAAATTTTATATGCAAACTGTATTATTAATGTGCAGGAATCTAATGATCTGCAAATGATAGAAGTGTAAGAGATACTTTATTGAAGGAAATCCCTGGTGACAATGCTGCGTCAAATTAATTTTATGGAGCTTGGAAAGAACTCGTGCTGATTCCACAGATTTTGGACAATTTTTCAGCTAAGTGGTCACTGCAGTGTTGAAAAATACATGCTTCTCTGCAATGGTGCTTATGGAAATTTGTGACATTTGTGTTGGAAACATCTCCTTGTTTGTCACATCAGCAAAAATGCTGCTTTATTGAAGAGGGCAGAGGAGCTTTGGGAAGGAAGCGTCGTGGGGTTCCTTCTTTGCTAGGGAAGCTTGCCACTGAAACGGGATTTTATGGAGTCATGGATAAGTCTGTCAGGATTCATTCAAAACATTAACATCACTGTTTCAAGAACCCCAACAAAACCAGAAAGAACTCCAAACCTAAACCCACAACAAACCAGTCTGAACTGAGAGTGGACCTTTTCCTCTTGGTGTGTGGTTTTGCAGAGCGGTGTACCTGGTGCGGCACAAGACCACCCGCCAGCGTTTTGCCATGAAGAAGATCAACAAACAGAACCTGATCCTGAGAAACCAGATCCAGCAGGCCTTTGTGGAGAGAGATATCCTGACATTTGCTGAGAACCCCTTCGTGGTCAGCATGTTCTGCTCCTTTGAGACCAAGCGGCACCTGTGCATGGTTATGGAGTATGTGGAAGGTATGGCTGTTGTTACCCACACCTCCAGCGGGGATGGATGTGGGCTGGGGATCCCTGTGGCTGATACAACATGTTTGCAGTGGAGCTGAGCCTCACTGCTGAGGTCAGAAGTCAGCATGAACTTTCCAGTCTTCTTTGGAAAGGAAACCCTCCCTCTCTCTTGTGGGATGGCGTGGCTGGATCCGTAGCACATTTGCTTGACATTCCACTTGGAAAAAGACTCAAGAAACATAAGTCTTTGTTCTTTAGCAGCCTT
The DNA here is from genome assembly GCA_008694505.1 of Cyanoderma ruficeps. Taxonomy (NCBI): domain Eukaryota; kingdom Metazoa; phylum Chordata; class Aves; order Passeriformes; family Timaliidae; genus Cyanoderma; species Cyanoderma ruficeps. Next base: position 17,202,108 of record VZDJ01001247.1, read on the forward strand.
TTTTAAAATAAAGTGCTATTTTATGCTGGGGTTGGTTTTTTTCATTGTTTGGTTTTGCTTATTCTTTGAAATATAATTTGATTTTACTTTATCAGTGTATCTTATTATAAGCAATATCCACTGGTGGATAGGATTAATTTCTTATGCCTGGCTTGCCTGACTGAATGTTTGAGAAATAAGATTATAGTTATTGTATCAGTGCTCTTTCAGATAAATTAGTGGAATGAAATCAGATGTATTGACAATAGGAAATTTTAATATTAATTCCTCTTTGCGAGTAGAAATGAAGGTCGACTGAAATGTGTGGCCAGTGTTCCCAAGGAAGCTTCAATCAGGAATTTGCAGACTTATTTTCTTCAAGACTTCTTGCAGTTTGTAAATGGCATCTCTACAATTCCTGTCCAAGCCTGCCCAACATATATGGATCTCAATTTTTCTATTTGTTTAAAATTTGTTTTAAGTTCAAGAGTATAGAGAGATCTTTAGAATTCCTCCTAACAGGGTTAGACAGCCTTTAGAAAACTTAGTCTAATCTTGTGTTGCAGACCCACAGCTGTTCTTTCTTAGTGATATTTGCCATTTCAATGTGCCATATGTGCAAATGTTTTCTTTCTAGGAGGTGATTGTGCTACACTTCTCAAGAACATTGGTGCCCTACCCGTTGATATGGCGAGGATGTATTTTGCTGAGACTGTTCTGGCCCTGGAGTACCTACACAATTATGGGATCGTTCACCGTGACCTAAAACCTGATAAGTAAGTCTTTGGCCCCTCAGGGGGAAGAGAGCCAGTCCTTCAGGGGCTTTGTGTGTAGGTAACAGGACGTGGGGACTGGAGACAGCATTGATCTTCAGCAGCATCTGCCATGTAGGAGGTTTTATGGAATCTCTTGCTACTGATGTAGAAGCAGATAGGCACTGGGAAAGGTGGGGAAGAATTATTGTCTTCAGGTACTATCCCAAAGCTGTTGCTACACTGACCATGTTTTGGCAGAAGGTAGTCTCTCTCCTAGTTGCCTTGTCTGCTCTGTGATATTTGCCTGCATAAGAGTTTTTTTCCAGGTGTTTAATGGGGAGGTAACACAGATCGTCCTTTGCATTATCTTGTGTTCTTTTTGTTTTAAATTGCTTTTGGGAAACAATTAAATTAATGTTGCATTATTTTACTTCTCTTTCTTTTAGTCTCCTGATAACTTCAATGGGTCATATTAAACTAACAGACTTTGGATTGTCCAAAATTGGGTTAATGAGTCTTACAACTAATCTTTATGAGGGCCACATTGAGAAGGATACTAGGGAATTCCTGGACAAGCAGGTAAGTTGAAAAATTTTGTCTGTTGCTGTGGGATGCAGGATTCTGCCTTGAGATAGAATTAGAGTTTGTAGCACTCCTTCTCTTCCTTGATGCTGTGCTGTGCACTGTAAAATGGGAGGAAAAAATACAAATCCATTCTCATGTTTGTACATAGATTGATAGTGTTTGTCATTTCAGCTTCTTGTTTTGGAGTCATGCACTTCAGCTCTTAGTTTAGGATAGTGCAGGGGTGGCCCAGGCAGCAGTGCAGGTGTAAACAGAAGTTGGTTTAGGGATGTAACAGGGATTTTGCTGGAAGCTTGTTCCACGATCTCCCCCTTCTGGTGCTTAGAAAGTTCATGGCAAGTTTCTATATGTTTCCTGTAATTTTGTCTAATGGCTTAAACATTGATTTTTATCCCCATGATATTTACTAAGGGTAATTTTTCTCCTTAGCCTTCATTTTGCTAGGCTTAACCAGCTAAGTTCTGGTAGCTAACAAGATAGATTTTCCTTTGATGAATGAATAGCTCTTCATGTAACTCTTTCTGTTTGAGTTGATATTTTCTGGATGTAGTTGGAAGAACTATTTTGGATGCGGGCTCACCAGTGCCTTGTATAATGGGATCCAAAAATGCTTCTCTCTTCTGAAAATACCTGGGATTGCGGCAAATTTTTCAGCTGAATTTTTAGTTGTGCCAAATGTTGATTCATAATCATCCTGTGGTGCTGTCTTCCTTTGCTTCTGAGTAAGGATGCTTTTTCTAGCACACCTCTCCTAGGTCATTAGATCATACTCTTGTGCTTTATAGTGTTATGTTTTTTACAACTATTTTTTTATTGTTGTTGCTGTTTCTAAGCCCCAGGCAACTTAGAGCTTCCAAAGTAATTTCCTTAGCCATTGTCCATGCCAGCTGTACCTCCCAAGATTAAGGCTGAAGTGTGTAATCATGCTGTGCTGCTAATTCTGCATCTGTGAAACTAAATTCTGTTAGCACAGAGATGTGAGAGGTTTGTCAAAACTCAGTTCCTGATAGCTGTAGCTGTGCCAGCAGACATCCATCAAGCTGTCAGACCTAAACACACACACAGAATATGCATTTTTCCCATATGCTTTCCTGTGCATGCACCAAAGAACTACTTAGCTGACATGTCCACACTAGGAACATTAAATTTCCTGTGATGTTATTTTTGTGCAGGTAATATGTTCTTCAAATGTAGACTCTTGCTCCATGGAAGTAGTTCACAGCATGAAGTGGTTAGTGGCAAAACATTAATAACTTCCTTGTAAAGCTCTGAGGGGGGAAAGAAAGAAAAGAAAAAAAAAAGACAAAATAAGCTTTGACATGAATTTGGCAATTTGTAAATTTATTGCTTTATTGCATGTTTTTCTTGAGGTCTGTGGGACTCCAGAGTACATTGCACCAGAGGTGATCCTGCGCCAGGGCTATGGGAAGCCCGTGGATTGGTGGGCCATGGGAATTATCCTCTATGAGTTTCTGGTTGGCTGTGTTCCTTTCTTTGGGGACACACCTGAAGAGCTCTTTGGGCAAGTGATCAGTGGTAAGTTTCTGCTCAGGCTCTGAAGGGATTTCAAAATCTGCTTTGAAAATATTGAGGATCCACGGTTTAGTCTGGAAGGACTAGGTATAAAATAATGGGGTTTAATTTTAGTATTTTTAAATTTCTGTGTCAAAGCAGCTTTCATCTGATTTCAGCTATGGAAACTTGTGTTGCTTAACATCTTCCTAAATAATTCTTTTGTGGTGTGGGAGTCATACAAATCCTTGTGAGATTGCGGAAAAATACTTGGGGATTTTTCTGTTCTGTCTTTTAACTTCAGTGATGGAGAATATGAAAGGAGTAGCCACCAACTGGTCTAATTCAGGCTGATTTTGGTTATTGTTTTTGTAGGTCCAAACGCTAGTCAATTAATGATTTTGTATAAGTGAAATGAAAGGAAATTCTTAACACAATACATTGAAGTTGTACTCGGTACCTTCACATCTTGTGGCCATTTAAACCTGTCTCATGCTTGGAGTTGGGCAGACAATTGCTTTGTGTTCACTCTGTGATTATGCCAGTGAAATCATTTCCTATTGGGAATGCTTTCTGAAGCAGTAAATTTTTAACACACTTGGCAAATGTCCTTTGTAAAAAGCAAATTTCAGCAAAGCACTAAATATGATGCATGAAATCGTTACCTGTGAATTGTTCTCTCTGTTCCAAGTATAACGACTGTGGAATGTGCAGGCAGGAGATACAGCCACAGTATTGTCACTGTCTTTGTTTATGGATTGTCATGGAAGTCCCATTTCATACTTTATTAATAGAGTCCTTAAAGCCTTTTTTTTTTGTCTCCACAAGCACTGCTTGGATTGACAGCAGCTTTAGCTGATGCTGAATTTTATGCATTTTGAAAAATGTCAATGCTCGAATTATATTAAGCTGCTGAATTCAAGGTATTTACGCTTCTGGGGCAGTTCTCAGCGCTGCACTTTGAGGTATAGGAGTGTGAATGGTTATTCAAATTAGTTGGGAATCTGGTAGAAAATGTCAAGTCTCTTTTTGTCCCCAGATGAAATTGCCTGGCCAGAAGGAGATGATGCACTGCCACCAGATGCCCAGGACCTCATTTCTAAGCTTCTTCGCCAAAATCCTCTGGAAAGAATGGGAACAGGTAAGAACCTTGTGCACAGGAAATCACTGTCCAGAAGCAGGGGATGGAGCTTCCTAGCCAGTGAGGCACACCCACTTGTGTTGAGGAATGCTCAAATAGACCCAGGGAGCACTTTATACTGGATTCAGTGTGGTGGAGCTCTGGGAATTAGTGTCCAGTGTCCATGAGCCAGGCAGATATTACTGTCTGGGAAACAGGAAAGGGGCACTGTCAGCTTGGCAATATAACTTCTCTGATTTGTGCTGTTCCATTATAGGCTTGAGGGTTGTGTCTCCATTTGAGCAGTGTATAATCAGATTTCTTTGAAGTTCCCTTTGAGTAGGGGCTTAATCCTGGATGTGAATTCCTGGGTGTAATAAAAGAAATGAAAACTTTCCCATTCCTAGAGGCCTGTGGTATAGAATTCTCCAAACATACGGCAAAGTCTGATAATCTTTTTGGCAAAGTCAGATACGTATGTCAGTCTTTCTGTATTATAATGTCAGATTTAAAGTTTTACAAGCCAACACTTCTCATTTCCTCATAGTAAATAATCGTAAATAATCTCTAGCTGCACTTTTGTTTTAAAGTAATTTGTGCAACACTGTGGCTTCACATGACAGCTCATCTTTCATTGATTTGATTAGTTTAATTTAATTTGGGATTTTAATTTCAAAACTACACTTTAAGGATTAAAAAAAGCTTAAATATATAACACTTCCAAAAGGCGCATGTATTCAGCAGACTTAGCACATGTGCACACAAGGGTGATGAATAGATCGTGAATTACTAATGATATCAGATGGCTTTCACATGTTCTTCTCTACTTAAAACCCATGTACTTGAAAGATGTTGCTGTCATGGAAAAGATGTAGAGTTTCTAGCCTTATAAAATGAGTTGATGGACTGATTTTTTTTTATTTCTTATATACCTGTAGTGCTGAGGCTGCTGTTTTGCTTGGCACGTCGAAGTGCCACTGGCACTCAGCAAACCTTTTATCTCTTTTCCTCTGCTCTTTTCTTTTCTAAAAAGACAGTAGCATCTGCTATGAATATTAATTTCATTTGAAAAAAATGCATAAACTGGTTAGACAGATAGTCTTTGCTTTTTCCTTCTGGGTACTCAAGCTTCTGAGCTTAATAACAATGGATACTAATTCAAGAAGATAGGTGAGCCCTGACTTGTTCTAGGCACATGAATGAGTTTGTTCACAACAGTGGAGTTGTGAGTTGTCACTCACATTCTAAATGCCTCTCAGAGTTTGCTCTCTTTATTCAGTAATGAACAAGATGGTGTTTAGGGTTTGAAAATTTTAAATTAAGGTGTTAATTCTTAATCTTGCAACTCACTGTGGAATGCAACAGACAATGCTGTCTTCCAGCATCTGTGGTGTTGCTAAACAGGAAGAGGAGGTGGGAAGGAAGAAATCTCGTTCAAGTTTTATCCTGCATGATCACTTTGGTAAAAGGATAAGTTGCTTCTCAAAATTCCTGGAAAATGTGTGACTTAAAAGTACTCGAGTACATTCTCTTAGGGTCTTGATATTTTTAGGGTTTGTTTTTCATGTTATGCAAATGTTGAAAGAAATGCTCTGCAATAAAAGGTGCTTATTTCAGGTAGTGCCTTTGAAGTGAAGCAGCATCGGTTCTTTAAAGATTTGGACTGGAATGGATTACTCCGGCAGAAAGCTGAATTCATCCCACAGTTGGAATCTGAGGATGACACAAGCTATTTTGACAGTAAGACTCAAGATTTGGCCTAAACAGCATCATATTTCTTGTGCATATTTCATTTTTGAAATTGTTAGAGATAAGTCCTTTTAGAAATTGAATAAAACACTTGATGGAAATTGCTTTAAAAAGTTTCTGCTGAATGCCAAGTAAGGTTTCTTTGAAGGCAAATTAATTTTAAATGAAAAAACGTTGCTGCTGGAGTCAATTGGCCTTTCACTGGTGCCTGTGGTCCTGCCAGCCATGGGCCTGCAGTGAGAGGTGCTGCCATTGTCATGCTGGGTTCATTAAACTTCTTCCAAAGCATTTGGTAAATCCAAATTCCTTGAGTTTTTGAGCAATATGATCTTTCCCTAGTGACCGTTTTCAGCCAATAAATGTTTTTAAAAAAACCCAAAACAAACCCTAGACCTTGAAGACAAGTATGTGGGGAAAATTCTTAAGAGATTTGAAGTAATTTGAATTATTTTTAAAATTATTATTATTATTTTTAATGCTGCAAATGTATCACTTTATTTTAGTATTACTAACTCTAATGAGATATGAAGTGTCTGTGTGCTGTGTATAAATGTCTGGGAACTGCCATGGTATCAGTGCTATGTAAGATTCCTGGTATTTCAAGATAAGCACCAGACAGAGTCAGTGCTCTTGGGAGAGAAGGGAGGAGTGTCACAGGAGGGATGGAGAGATCTCAGTTCCCAGAGCCTCTGCTCCCTGACTTTTCTCATTTGACCTGGGGAGCTGAGCAGGTGGAAAGGGCTTGGTCAGGGTGAGGTCTTTCCCCCTCTCCAGCTGCAGAATGGGATACTGGCTGTTTCAGTTCCCTAAGATATGGAAATTTCTGCTCTACATCAATGGAATCTCTCCCATCTTGGGGCCATGGGACTGGTTGAATCTGTGTGAAGCACATTTTTGCTCTGCTCCTGAGTTTTGCTGAGAGTGAAAGGAGGGAGGGAGCAGCTGCCTCCAGCCCTTTGGCTCTCACACTGCACAAGCAGTGATTCCATTTAGATAATGCTCTTCCAGTTTGGGGAAGGGGCTTTTAGGCTGGGGCTTGTTTGGAAAGGTTGGATTGAGAAATCTCTGTGTGGTGCTGCAAAGAGCAGTTGGAGTCAAGCTCTGCAGAGGGGGCAGAGGTGGGGTTTCTACATGTGTTGAGGTTGTACTGGTACAACATACATGGAGGAACTGATGTGGTGGGGTGTTCTCACCACTAACCGGACCTACAGGATGTGGAAACTTTGGTCACTGAGTTGGGTCAGCCACTGGCAGAGGCCCAGTGCGGCAGCCACGAGCAGATCCGAGTGGATAAAAGCAAAACCTCAGGGGCTGTCAAGTCAGAATGATGGAAGACTCCCCACGTGCCCAGGCACACTCAGTATCAGGGTGACCTTGATGTGAGTCCTTTATAAAGGCTGGAATTCTCACGTCAGGAAATATCTCACATAGACACTGATAGGAGTTGGCATTGCTGTTATAAACCCTAATGCAGAAAATGTTAGAATTTTCTTTTATAAAAGTAGCTTTCTGGCCGATGTGGTGCAGCAAATTTGGCTCAGTGTAGTTATCAGCTTTCTCTAGCCAAACTTATTAGTGCCCACCCCACAAAATCCAGTGTGCCTGGCTTAGAAATCCAGTGCTGCAAATCTCAAAAGCACGAAATCTCTTTGGAAGACGTTTTTGCATTAAAAATAGCTTTGCATATTGGCTGCTTGCCCATTTTCTTTCACAAAATCTAATCCTTTTCCTAGTTGCAGGAGGGAAAAGAGGCGATTTTCTTTTGGGGTTAATATTTTTATTTTTTTAAGTAGGCATGTATGTATGCAGGACAGACTTTGTACAATCAAAAAGCTGTTTATTGAAAAGTTGGGCAGTGGATTGTTTCCGTGTTTCCTTCCACATGGTTGTTTGCTGTAGGGAAGAAATATCCCTACCATGAGGGGTCTGCAGGATTAGACACCTTTTCAATATCAGCTGCTTCCAGAATGGAATACAGCTGACAGGATAAGATAAATTCAGTGCCAAGGAGATATTCTTCACTGGAATTTGCATGGGATGAGCAAAAACTGGCTGGGTATGTTTCAGTATTAATGGAAATACCCTGCATAGTGTACAAACATTTGAACTTCTTTGAGCAGACCAGCAGCAATGCTCGAGGTGTGAGTTACCAACACTCCCCACACTGATGCAAGTGCCATGTCTTGTTCCCAGCCCGTTCAGAGCGGTACCAGCACCTGGATTCAGAGGAAGAGGAGGACACTAATGATGATGATCACGTGGAAATTCGGCAGTTTTCTTCGTGCTCACCCAGGTTCAGCAAGGTAGGGGCATGCTAACTTGTTGAAAGAAAACAATCTAGAGAGGAACATGGTTTCTTTGTTTCGTATGGGGCAGATTTCAATCATGTGGATGCTCTGTGGGATCTCGTGGTGTGCAGTATTCACTGAGGAAAGAAAACACTGCATGAGTTGTTTATTCTGTGGTAGTTTGTGGCCTGTTAGAAGGTGAGTACCAGAATAATTGGAGAATGACATTTTATGTTTCTTAATATTTCACCAATATGCAGGGCATTGCATAGGTCTCTTCTGCATCTGATGTTTTTACCAATGACCTGGGTGCTGGGATAGGGAGTATCCAAAACTTATTTGCTTTGAGCAGTGTCATTCTGAAAGGACCTTCCATAGGTGACAAGGTGGTTTTGGGATGAAAATGGATTCTGACATTTGGAAAAAGGATCTAAAATCAAAGGGTTAAGAACATCAGTGAGGTTTACATCACTCATTGTCTCAAATACAGCCTGAGGAGCAAAAGGGTGAGGTGGCAGTTTCAAAGAGAAGGGTCTCTGCACACAGTCCTTCATGAGTTATATGTGCCAAATTATTGAAGCAGTAATTGTCCATACTGGGCTTACCAGTAGGAAGGCCATTGCTGGGGTATTCTGGTCTGTACAGGGCAATGTTCTTGAAAATGAACATGGACCAGTAAAAGAGAGTTGAGAGGAAAGCAGCAAGAATGACCTGAATTCTACAAAACATAAAACCTCTGGTGTTTTCAAATACATAACATGTAGTCCTAGAAGGAAAGGACTACACTGGTGTTTCTGATGAAATGGGGTATGTTTGGGAGGGGCAGAAGGGAAAAGAAATGCTGTTTTGAGGCAGCCACTCTTTGAATTGTATTTCCCTCCTAGTGAGATGGGAGTAGGAGTTTTACTTAGGAGCTCTGAAAGGTATTTTGGTTTTTCACAACACTTCCCCCAGTTTCCTACTGCTGAAGTCAGTTTTAAGGACCAGTTTGTTCTTTGTCCTCAACCAGGCTACGGTGGTTTAAATAACAGTTACTCTTAATTTTATGGAGTTGCTCCTGATTTGCATCACTAAAAGTATGTTTAAAATTGGACCTGAGGATTAGTTGCTGTTTTGAAAAAGTTCTCATGAGTACGTAAGAGTTTCTTTTCTCTGGCTTTTCTCACCATGAGGATTACTCATTTGTTAGACTGAAGCTTTTCTTTAGGGTTCAATGTTTTTGCCACAAAGAGAGAAAGTTCACTTTTAATGAATTTATTTTAAGACCTGGAAAATTATACAGCATTTGTAATGTGGGAGGCATAAAAGGCTCATTATATTTTGAAATTCTTGTCTGACAATTCAGCCATATGATTTATTAATAGTTATCTTGTTGATGCTCTGAATTTTTAATAACATTATTTTCATTAATCTCTTCTTATGTAAATTAGGTCCACAGTCAAGTGTAGTTTTAAAAGGATAGATTTTTTTGCTTAATCATTTAATTATTTAAAGACGGCTGTAAAACCAAGAAAGGCACTTTCATTAAGCTGTCAGCATTATAGTAGATTCCTTGAGGAGGGCAGGACTTTTTTGTTCTGAAATAAGCTTGGGGCAATGCTGATAGACTGATGATAATGAAATGGGGTCATGAGCATGATGCCTATCACTGAAGTGAATTTGTGTAGTAAGATTTCAAGATCCAGGTGCCAGCCCTCAAGAGTTGTGCAGCTGTCTTTAGCAGTAGCTCCTCTTAGATTTGAGAATCGTTAAAACCAAAAATCAAAGTAATTTCACAAAGTTTGTCACTATTTCTGTTGTGTTTTCAAAGGAGAGGTGTTGTTATAAATAAGCATTTTAGTGTTTCTGAAGCTGGGCCTTTTTCCTTTCCTCCCTGGCACACGTTGAGCATGTCACACCTGCACTGTGTTATTTGGTCAAAGAACATTATCAAGTTCACGTTTTCAGGGGGAAATTTCAAGAGGAGATTTTCCCCCTTGCTCAGGAAAGGCCCTCTGGGTTGGTTTTCCCTGCACAGAAGGATCTTTTGCTGCACACAGGTGTACAGCAGCATGGAAAGACTTTCCATCCACGAGGAGAGGAAGACTCCACCGCCAACCAAGCGGAGCCTGAGTGAGGAGAAGGATGATCGGCTCGACAGCCTGGGGGGCTTGAAGAGCCGGGACCGCAGCTGGGTCATTGGCTCTCCTGAAATGTGAGTCCTGTAAAACTGAGTCTTCTGTTTTCCCACAGCAGCTGAGAGCAGCCAAAACTTTCTATGGCCAGCGTTAGGTGAGGAGAGCTTCATGTGTTGTATTTCCACAGGAGATGCCTGGACTGAATAGCCAACAGTGAATGTGTAGAAGCTATATGATCCTTAAATGTATCTAGTTAAGTACTAACATCTAAATTTCCAGCACATACTTTTAATGATTTTAAAGGTATTCTAACCTTAAGGGCAGATTTCTTATGTTACGTAAGAGATGTACCCATATCAGGTTTTTTTCCTTAAATTATGCAAATTCTGGTGTTGCCAGACTTTGACCTTTTGTTACAAAGTAGAGAAATTGTTAGGAAAGTTCAAAGTTTCAAAAGTTCAGAATATACCCAAAAAATCTTGTGCTCTAATAAAAAATGTCAGTAAAATCTATGAATAGCCAGAATTTGGATACCTGCCATGTTTCTGGCATTACTGAAAACTTACCTTATAAAAGGGGTATCTCTCATTTTGTGCAACCTCTGTAAAACTTTTACACTAATGTTTGGCATTAGAAAGAGTGTAAAATGTGGCTCTGACCTAGCCTGCATGACTCCCTTAAATATGTTTTACAGATTGCATTCTTAATTGAGGCACGCTTCATTTTGCATTAGACTAATGCTGCTAATTTAGAGCAACTTCGAAAGAAAAATTTAACTAATTCCAAAAGGAACATGGAGGATTTTTGCATTCTGCAATCGTGATTTTCTTCTTTTTTTTAAATAACATTTAATATCATGTTCATTGTACCGTACTTTTCATTGGGTTTATCCCTTCCTTTCCTAGAAGCTTAACCATTGGACTTGATGATCTTGGAGGTCTCTTCCAACCTAGCGATTCTGGGTTGAGGTTAGGGTTGGGTTAGACCTGATGATCTTGGAGGTCTCTTCCAACCTAGCAATTCTGTGGTTCTGTGAATTGGAAATCAAAACTCAAGTGATGCCCCAAGCCTTTGTTGTTTTAACTCCCAGTATTGTAGCTTGGCCACCCAACTTCACCTTGAATTGGCTTTAGGCACGTGTGGGTTGGGTCTGTGCCCTATTTTCACCCTTCCACATTCATCCCCCGCCAACTCACCTGGGGCCCTGTCTGGGTTCTGCCCTCAGCCTGCGCAAGCGCCTGTCCATGTCCGAGTCCTCGCACACGGAGAGCGACTCCAGCCCTCCGCTGACGGTGCGGCGCCGCTGCTCGGGGCTCCTGGACATGCCTCGCTTCGCCATCTCCGCTGAGGACGAGGGGGCCGCCCTCAAACGGCCCCAGCCCGAGGGGATGCTCCTGTCCACGGTGCAGGCACGAGAAGGGCTGCCCGTGCCCATTCCAGAGCAGCCTGTGGAGCACGAGCTGCAGCTGGAAGGGGACGCTGGAGCCACCACCCCTTCCACGGCCACCGGCAGCGCGTCGATGCTCACAGGTACGTGTGTGGTGTTGGGGGTGTCCTGGTCCCCCGTGTTACCTTGCAGAGGTTAACTCTGTAAAACTGGCTCTGAGTGTCAGGGGATGTCACTGCCTCACACTAAGTAGATATTTTAGTGGAGTTTTGGGGGTGTGCTTGCCTTTGAAATGATGCCAGTGGTTTCATCTCCGCAAAAATTGCATCTTAGATTTCGGTCCCTTTGCTTTGGTCCCGTTGAGATTGGTGTGATCTATACCTACTTACAACCACTGGGTGCCTACCTGAGACAGCATTAATTTAAGTATTAATCAGAACAGATCACTGCTGAGTTGGAGCTGGAGAATGTGGGTGTCAGCCATACCAACAGATCCCTGCTTCCTGTAGTTTTGCTCATCCCAAGAGTTTGGAGAAACTTGAATTATGCTGGGGAAAATGGGACTTGTGTCAGGGACACGGTACATATTTTAACAGCCAAATATGCCCAAATTCGTCCAGTTGTAGTGTTAGAAAAGTGCAGCCTAAATTTAGTAGAGTGGCTCTTAGAAGTCAGTGTTTGATTTCTCAGCATCTCTGACTGTTTTGGGGGTTTTCTCCAGATCTGGGCTGAGCTGAACCTTCCTATGGTGATGCCCTAGGCTGCTGCAGTGCAGGTCTGAGCTCTGAGTGCTGGAGTGTTTCCAGTTCCTGCCCCTTTCAGGACGTTGGGAAGACAAGGGGGTGAAGCTGCCTGTTCCTGAGAACAGAGGAGGCCAGAGCTGGGAACTGCTGGGAAGTAGTAAGGAGGGAACAAAAAGGAAGTTTGGAGCAATGGAAGAAGGAGGGGAAGTTGAAATGAAGGTTGACAAAAGAAAATTTGAGAAAGAAGGCATAATTAGGGGAAGGACTAGATTGTAGGGTTGAATAACAGGGACTAACTGGGTAAGAAAATAAGGAACAAGTTGCTGGGAGGAACTGGAAGCAAGCAGGCAAACAATTGTGATGCATTGAGAATGGAGAGGAAAGGGGTACTGAGGAAGCAGTCAGAATGGCAGCAAGAATGGACAAGGTGGAGGGCACTGGGCAGATGTGATGGGGGACTGATAGCAGAAGGTGGAAATGCCCTAGAAGAAATTTGCCTCCAGATAAAGCCAAAGATTCCTACATCTTTTTATTCTTCTTCTGCAATTCAGTCTGTGAAATTCCTTCAAAATTGTCCCATTCCCCTTTATTGCCCGTGCTCCCTGAAGAGGCCTGGTTCTGCCATCATGTAAAGAAAAGGTGCAAGAGTGAAGGAAGGAAGCTGCCTCATACTTGCTTGGCATAGGTGCCTTAAGTGAAACCTTGGGTTCTCAATTTCATGCTAAGAGCCTAGAAACATGCCATTAAAAATGGCCTTCCATTGCTAATTCGAGTATCTGCAATGTGAGATTGGCAAAAATTAAGTTCTCCTGGGCAGCCTGCTCCCCTGAGCTCAATACATTAGAGCAGTCTTTGATCTAGTGCATGGAATCCAGGGACACCAGTGCTTCAGTGTCCCCAAGTCAGAGGCTTGAAAGGAATTTAATTTCTGTCACTGTCTCAGAGTGTTCCTCTAATTTATATGGCACCTTTTCCCATGCAGCCTCTTAATACAGGTTCCTCATTGTCTGGGAGCTTGATTTGAAACTCTGTGGCTCTTAAATGTTGAACAGGCATCTGGTCCTGAGGTCTATGGGAATGGTTTGAATTTTCATTTTCATGATGCATCCTGCTTCACTTAGTATGCAGAGCAGTGCTGCCCACTTAAATAACGATGATCAATGTTTTGTTCTGTCCTCATTGTTCAAAATGTGGCCCTTAGGCTTTATTTATTGCATGCTGCTTAAAATTTGCTTTTGAAGACAGAATGATTAATTTCCCTTGTGGAGTTGCTGTGATGCTCACCAGTTTCATTTTTAAGCACCTTGTAAATTCTAATTACTGTATTTTCACAGTGCCCCTTTAAGGTATCACATGGGGGATTGAGGCACTGGCCTTGAGTACAGGACCCCCAACCCCCAGCATCTGCTGTTGTTACATGCCCGGTCTGATCTTCAAGATTACTTTGCATTTTATATATAATTATAGCAGGTTAAGTAATTCAAGACTAAATTGCAATGGTACACAGAAGGGGGCAAATTAAGGTTGTCTTCGCAATCCTTATTTTTACTTTCCCTGACTTGAGTACCTTAGTATTCTCTTAAAGTGGATTTTTTTATGTGCAACTTGAGTAGAAGCTGGCTCTTCTATTACAGGCAGTTTTAACTTAAAGATTGACAGTTCTTGCTGGTTGTAAAAAATGCAGCACTTTCTATAAACCTGTTTTCGTCTGTGAACGATCCCATTGAAATGGTGTGCAGAAGTGCACCACAGCTTTAGGATTCATGGAACTGCCACTGAGCAATGTGATTTCATTAGCGAGCTTTTCCACAGAACAGAAGCTGCTAATTTTCTGTGTTCGGAATAACACCATTTCTGTAAATAAAAATTCAAGCCCTAGGGTTTCTTCTTAGGAAAATTTACTCTTGGACTTCATGTAAACATGACTTTGATTTAATGTATTTTGCCTGTAGGGGAATAGACTGTTAGGAATTCCCTGTGGTTCTAATCTGTTTTAATTTAAACTGTAGCTGGGAGCACTGCAGATTTCTCTGATCCACGAGCTCGCAGTAATAGCAATGAAGGCCCAGACTTTTCCACTCCAAAAGCCATCAGCGATTTGGCAGTGCGGCGGGCACGACACAGGTTGCTCTCTGGGGAATCAGGGGAGAAACGTACCTCGAGACCTGTCAATAAAGTGATTAAATCAGCATCCGCTACTGCCTTGTCTCTCCTGATTCCCTCAGGTAAGAAATGCCTTGAGTGAGGCATTGTCAGAATCTGCAAGCACTAAACAAAAGGTCTGCAGACAGATCCTCCCCCTTCGCTCTCCTGGAATAATGCCTTGGCTGGCAGGAGGGGAGAGAACTAACTTTTACAATGGGTTTAATATTTCCTGCTCGCAGGCTGATGAGCACTGCTGTGCCACAGACAGAAGCGTTGTGTGTGTGGTCTCAATGCAGCTTCTGCAGATGGCAGCTGGGCCCTATTCTTCCCCTGGTTTTGTTTAAATTGACTCCTAGCTGGTCTCTAGACAATGGTGCAGCAAGGAGATGTAGAGACACAGAATGATTTTAACTCTCAGGGTGCTGATTTTTGGGGTCACGTGCTAACTACAGCGCTGTTTGGCAATTAAACGTGTCTGGTGCATTTATGCACAGGGAAGTTTCAGAAACTCCAGATAACTTGGTTGAGATTGAGTGCTCAAGAACTGAACAGTGTGAGTAACTCACTAAGCCAACGTTGAACTTCTCACCTCCTAGAGAGCAGGTCAGCCATACTGAGCTGTGACAGACTGGTTCAGCAGAAGCAACCACAGGGATTTTGTCCCCACAGGAGTTTTGTCCCTTTCCAGAAGATAAGACCATGCTGTATTTCCAGCTGTGCCTGTTCCTGCCTAGATGGGAGCAGGGAATGCAGCTGGGCCATGAGCAATGCCCACCTGTTCCTCCCAGCAGTGAGCTGGAGGCAGGAATGCCACCTGCTCTTGGCAGCCTCGTGGTGATGCACATCACATTTCTTGTGCTTTGGGCGTCAGTTGCTTTTTGAACTACAAACTCCCTCATGAAAACCTCTAAAATGTGTATGTAATCACCCAGCAAAGGTTTCTCCAGAGCTGCTCTCATCTGCCAGGTAAATATGTGCTGGGAGATTCAGCAGGTGTTTCTTAATGGATTAGAGATTACCTTCTACAGCTGCATTTAGTATTCCTGCATTTTAGATTTATTTTACTGATGTTGACCAGCTTCACTTTAAAATGAGACTTCTGTATTTGCTTTGTGCTTTAAAAAGTGGATGTTGTTGCACCAGCAAGCCGAGTCAGGTAGTTTATCTGACAGCCCAGCCCAGGGCTGTTCATTTGGGAAACTCACTCAAAAGTACACTTGTGGTGTTGCTTTTCAGTAGCAAAGTCCCTGCAGTAGCTAATATTTTGTCCCTGTGAATTTAAAACACTACCAAAACTGCCTAGACGTAGTTGTTGGCTCATCACCTACGCATTCCATTTTTGCTAGTACTAACTGATTCGGATTTATCTCAGCACCAATGTGTAACTTGCACCAAGATCTAGAGGCATCTGATCTTTTGGAGGAGAATAATACATGATAAGGTGGAAATGGGGTATTGCAGGATTGTGCCTAGAGCAAACGCTCATGATGGGTTGTAAATCTGGGAAAGTAGAAAAAACACTGCTCCAAACCATAATTCTGTGTGAGCAGTGCACTAAATGTACACCTCCAAATGTGCCTTTTTGGAAACTGCTATTTGTATTACAAAGTATGGATTAGTTGAAGCTGCAGACAGACTGGTGAAGGCCACCAGCTTTAAGACCTTTGGAAGATACAGTTTTGTAGCTGTTTTTTAACAAGAATTTTCTCTCTTTCGGAGGCCTGTTTTCCTAATTTTTGCCCACCTTTGTGTCATCACTGTAGATCACCACACGTGCTCTCCATTGGCCAGTCCAATGTCACCTCATTCTCTCTCCTCCAACCCATCTTCGAGGGACTCCTCCCCCAGCCGCGACTTTTCTCCTGCTATCGCAAACCTGAAACCACCAATCATCATCCATCGGGCTGGAAAGAAATACGGTTTCACTCTGCGCGCCATTCGCGTCTATATGGGTGACAGTGATATCTACACTGTGCATCACATGGTCTGGGTAGGTCTCTGCTGCTCTGGAAACAGCACCCTTGGGGCCACAAATACATCTAGGGCTGTGGGGTTCAGCTTTAGAAATTGTGTTTTGTCACCTTGTGTTCTCTCTCCTTAATCACGCGCAAAGTTATCTTTTTAGGGTGGGGGGAAGCCTTTATAAATAAACGCATAAGAGCACTTTGGGTTTTCTGGTAGTTTGCAAGCCCATCGCAGAACCACAGCAACCTTTCTTTCTTTCTTTTTTTCCCCTGGTTACATGAATCCACCTTCCTTCACCTGCAGCACATCCTTTAAAGCATGTTTCTGTGTACATACCCTCTTTCTCTTTATTGGGGTTGTTGCATGAGGGTCCATTATAGCTAATTTATTCAGACTTGTGTTAGTGATTATAACCTGCTTCTGATCAGTTCAGTCTGTTGGGGTTTTCCAAGCAGTTGCTTGGAATTGATTACAAGCCTTAAAGCATCACTGCTGCTATGCTGATTGCCATGGGATTTAGCTCTTGGCTTAGTTGTTGTGAGCTGTGCTAAAAGGTCTGGTTTCCATGACTGTATCGCTTCCTTCCCACTACTGCTGGTACTTGATCTCTGTGTTCCTTTTGTGTTAGTGTAGATGACTGCTAGGAACGATGCATTCCCTGAAGCAGTGTTGTTAGGATTGTGTAGATAGGGAGGATGCAGTCAGGGTAAAGGGTGATTCATTCTTTTCCTTGCACTTGTGTGTTCTTTAGATAATACAGACTTCACACGCTTTGGTCCTTATTTAACACTCATTCTGAGAGAAATAATCTGAAACTGAATTTTTGCCTTGCCTCTCTCTTGCTTTTCGTGAACAATGCTGAGTTTACCAACATACTCATTTGGAATCTTTCCTGGTTAGAGGGAGAGATGTGCACCCCTGCACATCTCTCTCCTCATGGTGAAGGAGGCTTACATTCCTGACCAGGGACAGGGGAAATGCAGTGTGTTCACAGGGGAAAAGTCTGGTGTTGGATAGGTTAATAAAGGATGGAAAGTGAAAAAAGAAGCTCTGTTTGGGATGAGATGCAATATAGGCACCTTAAACACATGGCAGAGTCTTTCTAAAAAGTCTGTTGGCCACCTTAAGTTCCAGCATGTTCATGGAAGGATGCTGGATTTGGGATGGCAAAGAAATTGAGAAAGACTAAATGTTTGTCTGGAAATCAAGAGCATCTGGGTAACATTCCCGAGTGCTGTAAAATTTTTGGAAGCATGTTAAGCCTTTTGCTTTGGGAATAGCTGGTCTCTTGATCAGCTTAACCATCCTGGCTGCCTTGGATTGGATAGGACTGGTGGGATGCTGGGGAGGACTGGAGGCGTGCAGGTTTTTGTGCTTGGTTGTGCCAGGGGAGATTTCTTTCAGCCTCCTCTGAAGCAGCTGAGGCAGGCAGTGACACAGACGGGCTTTGAGTCCCATCTGGGCCAGTGGTCTTTCACATTCCCCTTCTCAAACCAGTGACCCCTTGTTGTTGGCAGCACGTGGAGGAAGGGGGTCCGGCTAACGAGGCGGGTCTGCGGGAAGGGGATCTGATCACCCACGTCAACGGGGAGCCGGTCCACGGGCTGGTGCACACCGAAGTGGTGGAGCTGATTCTGAAGGTAGGGGAGCAGCACTGTTACATTTTGGAAAACATGAGCAGCTTGTTTAAAATGTATGTAATTGGCATTGTCTGAAATACAAGTGCGGACACAGCACCTGGTGGTATTTAAGAGCAGCTTTGTACCGGTTGGTGTTGAAATTATCCAGTTAAATGACTTGTGTTTGATACTTCTCTGAGCAGAATCTGTTTACAGAAAAAAACTCCAAACCCAGAGTTCTGGACTGTTCCAAGAGACAGAAATCTTTGGGATTGCAAATAGAGGAGCAGTCAGGATTATTATTTTTTTTACATGAGTGAGACAAGCCATGCTCTGTGTTGCAGATTCATCATGATAGATGCCTGATATGCTCACATCTGCCATCAGTCAGAGCACTGGGAATAGGATTGGTGACAGAATATCACTTTGTTCAAGTTTCCAAGTATTACAAGTATTAAATTGAGTCATTTGGGATCTCAATGGGAGAGGTCAGATGCTGTGTTCTGCCTGCTCTGGGAAGCTTTACCTACCAGCTGGGGTCTGAGCTAATCATTTGTGAAAGCCTGACTAACGAGGGCTCTCTCTCGGCAATTCCTTAATAAATGATAGGTGGAAATGCTGAGGGGAAAAATGGAGTTTGACAAAGGATTACAAAATGGCAGGCAGCAATAAACTAGCAGCCTACCTGCTTTGCCTGCAGATCTGCTTCAAATCACCATGTTTTAAGCAATGTCTCTTTGTCTTGTGTCTGACAGAGCGGAAATAAAGTGTCCATCTCCACCACACCATTTGAGAACACATCCATCAAAGTTGGTCCAGCTCGAAAAGCCAGCTACAAATCCAAGATGGCTCGCAGGAACAAGAAGAGCAAAACAAAGGATGGTCAGGAAAGGTTTGTTTTGATGTTTCTCTGTTAAAATTAAAGGATAACCAAGATAATGTAAGAGATCTTTAGAGAGATCTTGTCAAATCCATTTGCAGATAATGTATATCAGCAGGTATGTTCTTTAGTTCTTCTTCCTTTTTTTTTTTTCTTTTTTATTGTGACACAAAATTGACTGAAATACGCTAGTAAAGGTAAATAAATCATTTGGGCTTGTAAACACCTTTTGAATGCTCTTCCCCAGTAAGAAGAAGAGTTCTCTGTTGAGGAAGATCACTAAACAAGCCTCGCTGCTTCACACCAGCCGGAGTTTATCGTCCCTGAACCGATCTCTGTCATCTGGAGAAAGTGTGCCTGGCTCTCCAACTCACAACCTGTCTCCTCGGTCACCAACCCAGAGCTACAGATCCACTCCAGAGTCTGTACACTCAGGTAAAAAAAAGTTACATGAAACAAAACAAAGCTAAGACAAAAAAATCCAGTCAGACAAGAAAAGGAAGCATTGGAGGAGACTTTTGCTGTTTGATTAATTTTGGAAATAAAATACATGGCAGCAGGTAGTAGGTCTCTTTGTGAAGCAAATGACAGTGATGATGTCGATTACCTTAAGGATGGATGTGTTCTTGTTCATTGATTCATTTAAAAATGAAAATCCATACATCCTTTTAAGAATGCATTTGCTGTACTACAGCATCCTTCCACTTTGATGAGAATGTGTAAGTTGCAATCTTTTCATAGCAGTTTAACACATTTTCTGTGTTCAGAGAAAAGAAATCAAAACAGTGTGGCAAAGTCATATTTGAAAATTGAATCAGCTGCTGGAATAAAAAGATTTGCATCCAGAGAATAGCAATGAAACACGTGGTTTGTCTGATCAAAGGGGTTTTTTCCCAGAAAAGTGTTCTCATAGCTAAGTGTTTCTTACTGTGCTGTGGTGTTGGGTGCTAATGATGTGAATTTCCATCAGAAGCCTGGCAATGTTGCCTTCAATATTACTGCCGTGCTTTGGAGTAACATGACATTGTGTCTTGACTTATTTTCAGTAACTTGTTTGTAATGGCCAAATATGTATTAATCTTCTTGGTATTTTTTTCTTTGTTCTTTTTCTTTTCTTTTAAGTTGGTGGCAATTCTTCCCAGAGCAGCTCTCCCAGTTCCAGTGTTCCCAATTCTCCAGCCAGCTCTGGACACATCCGACCCAGCTCTCTGCATGGCCTAGCACCAAAGCTCCAGAGGCAGTACAGATCTCCAAGGCGTAAATCTGCAGGAAACATCCCTCTGTCCCCCCTGGCTCACACTCCCTCACCAACCCCGCAGTCCACGTCGCCGCAGCGTTCCCCATCTCCTTTGCCAGGACACTCAATTGGCAGCTCCAGTATTATTCAGTCTTTCCCAGTAAAACTACACTCCTCTCCACCACTGGTGAGACAAATTTCTCGCCCCAAAAGCGCCGAGCCCCCTCGGTCTCCTTTGCTGAAGAGAGTGCAGTCGGCCGAGAAACTGGCTGCCTCTCTGTCCTCCTCTGAGAAGAAGCTGGGCTCCTCACGGAAGCATAGCTTGGACATCTCTCACTCTGAGTTCAAGAAGGAGATGTTACAGCGGGATCCCAGCCTCCAGAGCTTACAGGAATCTGCCAACGAAACGACAGGCGGCAAACTTGGGCTGGCAGAAAAAGGGATGCTGCAGAAGCCGGGCTCACGGAAGCTGGGCGCCATTCGGCAGGACAGGGTGGAGAGGAGGGAGTCTTTGCAAAAGCAGGAGGCCATCAGGGAAGTAGATTCCTCTGAAGATGAAACTGATGATGGTTCAGAAGATAGTCAGGATGGGAGAAGGGTGGACAAGCCCCGTGGCAGTGGAGACCAAGGCTCAGATTCTTTTAATGAGGATAATAAGTTTTCATCTAAATTGGAAAGCAAGGATAGTATTGAAGATGATGCCTTTCTACCTGAAGATCCAAAAGGTACAGAAGATTTGCAGAAGGGAAGTACTCAACAAGCAAAGCCTGTTTCAGAGCCACTGCAAGTCAGTGTGCACCCCTCCCTACCAGAGCTCCCTTCAAGAACTTCTCCAGAAAAAGTAGCTACTTCAGAAAAGCCATTCCTAAAATCAGAAACAACTGCAAAGGAGCATAAATTGCCAGAAAATAAAACTTTGGAGTGTTTTGGTCCAAAAGACAGGCCTTCTGAAGCAATCAAAGACCTCGGGAGAACTCCAGGTACTCAAAAACCAGTAGATCGCACAGAACATACACAGTGCCCATCTATCAAACTCCTAGAACTTGAAGGTGATGATTCTTCTGGGGCCTCCTGTGGTAAACTTGACTTGAAAGAGCCTGTGCTAACAGAAAGTAGTCAGAAAAAACAGGATTCCAAACCTCTGCTGGCACTTTCCTCTTGGTGCACAGCAAACACGAGCACTCCTGTCGCGGTGAGCCCCCCAGACCGCGGTGAGAAGGGTCGCAAGGAGACACCTCAGCCTGTGGAACAGCACAGCTCCTCATTTCTGTCTCCTGGGAGCGCCAGTGAAACGTCCCAAAGAAGTCCTAGCCCCGACAAGCAGCAGCCCAGCTCATCCCAGGCAGAGGGTGCTTTAAGCTCCAGCAAAACAAGCCCAGCAGGACCCGTGTCCTCCCCACTCCTCATCCCCGGTGCCATCGAGTGCGCGCTCTCCGTGTCCCAGTTGGTGCCCCTGGCCCAGAGTGTGTTGGGCCCTTTGAAGCTCAGTATGTCTGGGTCTGGAGAGGTGGAAGCGAGAAAGGATTTGGGTGACTCCTGTAAAGAGGAGAGAGATTTGAAACCAAAAAGGCAGGAAATTTCACAAGTAGGAGAGTGTCAAGAGAAAGGAAAACCCTCCAGCACAGATGGTCTGACCACGAGGAGCGGGTCCTGTGCAGAGCCCTTACACGCAGCAAAGCCCTGGGAGGCAGCGTGTCCCGTGGGGGACAGAAAGGAGGCAACGTGTCCCGTGGTGGTCAAAAAGGAGGCGCCTTCTTGCAGTGCTAAAGTGTCTGAGGTGTTGGCAGGTAGCTGCAAAATCAGTCCGTCAAAAGAGCTGTCTCATGCTCTTGGACAAGCAGCTCTGAGAGCCTCTCCTCTGCCAGATGGCAGCACGAGGCCCTGTAAAGAAGGGACTCCGACACAAGCAAAAAGCAAAGAGGTTGGAAATCAGTTAAAAATACAAGACTTTCCCCTGTCACATGATGATGCTGTAAAGAAAACATAGCAGCGTCGCTGGTACCGTGGACTGGAGCGTTCTACATTCAAAATAGAGACTGCATGTTTGAATTTTGTAATATACACTAATATAAAATAGAACTTGTGTACATCTATTTTTGGGAGGGGTTTTTTCATACTGTTTTTTGTGTTTTTTCATCCTTGCTATTCTATTTTTGTACACAGTAGTGCTTGCTGTTTGAGGTCTCTTTAGAACAGGGTATCTTTAAAGCAGGGCTTAAGAAACACTTTGGTTTTATTTTCTTTTCCTTTCCGCACCTTTTATTTTGCCTGAGTTTAGGGCCTGATGTGCTCTTCCCTCTAATTCTGCATTTATTTGAGATCCCAAAAATTCTGTGTGCAAAAAATTCTGTGTGCTTGTTTTAAATTTCCGCTTTTCAGCATTCTCTTTGAAATTCCATTGAAATTCACAAACGTCTAGTTTTTGCTCCAGTTTTACAATCTGATGTCCCTTGACAAGGATGAGAACCTACCCTCTTGTCTGCAAGTTATTCTGAAACTACAGACCCTCTTTGGTGCAAGCAAAACCTCTTTGTCACCGTGTGTCTTCACAGTCCGGTGTCCTTAGAGGATGTTGAGACAAAGGACTTGGCTGGAGAGACTGGACAGAGAGAGATCCCTGTCTACTCTTTAAAACAAGTAAGAGTATTTTTCAATGGAATTACAGAAAGAGAAATCTCCAATCCATAAGCTGGCTTTTTTGGGGATTGTTTTTACTTATCTGTATGGGACACATTGCAACTTTTCCCTCTTTTTAAAAAAATTTTAGTGATGTTTTATCTTCCTTTCTCTGGCTTCAATTCATAACTTGCCCTGCCTCAGAGTAGGTGACCCCCAGGAATGAAAGGGGTGCCTGTAGGTTGGTTTTAAAGTAGAAGAATTTGTAGTTGCGTATTCTCCAGTGTGTCTGGCAAAGTTATCTCAGTGAAAAATGAGAGACTTTTTGGAGACTTTTCCTTCTCTTGATGAGTCTAAATAGGTAGGGATTTTAAGGTGTCCCTTAACATTTCTGAATTGGGGCTTGGGAAACTTGCTGAGTTTTCTGAATCTGCCCGTTTTAAAAACAAACCCATGAAGAGTTCAGACTCCTCGAGTTCTGTGGTCAAGCTGCAAGCAGACTTCAAAACACACGTGATATTTTCAGATTTCAGCTTTGATAGCTAGATCATTTCCACTGCTGAGGTCACTTTGCATTAAAAACTTAGTCTTTGCTCCTAGGTTTAGACATCGCTTTGCTTTAAGTGTGACCGACTGTGGGTGACAGTGCTCCTTGCTGAGGATTAGAACAATAATAATGCACCAATAAATGTGTCGAGTGGTGATACCTGTAGCACTGTAGGCCCTTTCTTCATCCAATTAAAGGTTCCTCTCAATGAACACTCCCGTCATTTGTCCCAGACTGTGCTCAGCTTGTATCCTAGTCTTGTCTGAGTGGATCTCCCTGTGGATCACCCGTGAGGGATAGTGCCCTGCTCACTCGCTTACTCTGTTAGAAGCAGAATGACTGTGCAACAGTATTCCAGGCTAAACCCCATCTCTGTTGGTCTGATTTCCTTACACTGCTGTTTCCTTCACTGTCTTGCCTTTCTCTGAACTTGAAGTTTTGATTTGCTTCCCCCCAAATATGTTTATTATATAAGAATATACTATCTCCATCTCTTTCAATCTGATTTCAGTACAACCCACAACTCGCAAAAATCTCTGGAATCTCACCCTGTTTCTTTCTGTGTAGCAGTTGCTTCCCCCAATTATATACTTGATTTTGGCTGCTTGGATTTCATTTCTGGACCAAGTTTTGGTTTGGTTTGAGCTTTCTTTTTTTAACATGTTTAAATGAGTGTTTACTCCGTGTGTCAGTGTGAACATGTATGGTGTTGCTACTACACTAACCAAAGCCTCAGCGCTGCTGGGTAACACCTTAATAAACCTAGCTGTGGTGGTACTGAGAGCAGAGCCTGCTGTGCTGTCTCTCTGCTCTTTCTCCTGGAATTCATAGGCTGCTCGTATACACTTGGTTTGCAATTACAAACCACAGTATTTCCACTGCCTTGTCAGGGTCCTGGGTGTCTCCAGCCTCTCCAAGTGCTCTTGGTGGTGAGTGTCATTCAGTGCTGATTTAGAGCCATAGCAAGTAAGGAACAGACTTGGCAGGATGTGGTACTTGTCTGGCTGGTTTTCTCCCTGATGGGTTGATCTACTAAAGAATTGTTGAGAAACAGCGCAGGATATTGTGGCATGGACAGAAATAGTGGAAAATGGATTTGGCATCCTGAGTCTGTGGTAATTACAAAGACAAGCCTCCTTGACAAGCTGATCTCCTGAGAGCACCTGACCTTGGTGAGATGGAAGTGTCTGTGTAAATTAGAAGGAGTTGTGTGAGGATGTGGTCTGATCTGGCTGTTCCCTGGGTGGCAGGTCCCCCTTTTTCTTCTGTGTTTAAAAAAACCTGAGGAGAAAACTGACCACTGCTCCTGGGAGGTGAGCACGGGGTGTGAGCCAGGCTGGGTAACCTGGTTCAGCCCCCACTGGCAGGGGTGGGACCCTATGATGGTACCGGCTGTAAGCTGCTGACTCCCTGCCTTTGCAGCTGGTGCTTCCCATGCTGAATTGCAGAATTATCCTTTCCTAGGCATAAAAGGAGTGAAAACCCTTGCTATGTCACAGCTTTTGCTGCTTTTGCCTGTGTTGGCCAAAGAAAAGGTGAGGTGTGTGTTTCGTTGCCTCTTTTGTAGCTACGGTACAGAGAGTGGTCAGTGCAATTAAAAATCCCTGGTTTTTTGGAAGCCAAAGCCAAACAGCATTGCCAGGAAAGCATTCTAGTGAGGCCCTGTATTCCCTGCTCTTGGTCAGTCCTGCAGTTTCCCTCAGTGTGCCAGGTGCCCCATCGTCCCTGTTCCACCTTCTGTCATATTTACGTGGCGCACTTTAGCAAAAGGTTTGGGCGAATAGACTTTTCCTATTAAAATTTTGATAATAAGCCAGGTAGATACACCAAGACTTATTCCTTGCTCTGCTACGAATTCTTCAAATACCTTCCCAAACAAAAGCTTGCAGAATGTGTTGGGAAGGAACAGGATGTTGGAAAAGCTGTGTCTGAGGGGCAGGAGTGTGTTCCCAGTGCCGGCTCGGACCCGCAGTGCCCAAGGGAAGCCGTGGCCAGCGCAGCCCTTGGTCTCCGTGGGTAATCCCGAGTCAGGCAGGCAGAAGGTGGAAGTCACGAGCATGAGGTGTGTGTTTGGTCAATGAGCCGTGCATGTCACCATCCAAGTATGCTGCTTTTTCCTGCTTTGTTTCCCTCTTCCCTTCTGTCAGCTTGGATGTGTCTCCTGCTCCTCATCCGTGTTGGGATGGCAGCGTCTTAAGCTGGTTCAGCCTCTGCAGCTCCTCTCTGCTCCTGCATCCAGCTGGCACATTCCCGCCCCGTGCCTCAGTGTTATTTTTCCCTTTGTCTCTTACTGTTGCAAACGAAGAGAAATGGATGATATTTATTGTAAATATTAGACTTTAGCATTGTACTGGCCACTCCTGGGTCTGAATGTTGGAGGCTGCTGCTGTACTAAAGAGCGCTTGTGGGGAAAGGGGTAGGAGTGACCAGTGGGTTTGTTTGCCACACTTGCATTAAGGTGTGATTTGGAGTATTTTTTTTCCTTNTTCTTTCTTCTGAAGAGGGGAGGATAAAATCTTTCTCTGGTTTTCTCTTACTGGATGTGAAGGATAATTCTGTACTTCTAGTAGAAGATTTGACAGAAGTGTGTGTTTACGTTGTGTTCTATTACCATATCCAGGTGGCTGTGAGAGCACCTCCTGCGCTGGGCTCTGCCAAGCCGTGTCACTCAGCACTTAGCTAGATAAGAGAAAGTGTGGAATTTCTGTGTTTCTAGAAACTTGAACAATTGCCACATAATAGCGGTGCAATAATTTTTATTCATGTTGTACCTGCATGTCGATGTTCAAATCCTCCTCCAAAATAAATAATTTTTTTTTTTTTACATAAATCCAAACTCATGTTTGTCTCTTGGTTGCTCTCTTGGTTTTCCATAGCACTGGGAATGGCTGTGCTCCCAACCTGCCTGCTCAACCAGCTGCTTGATGGGGCAGAAAATGGCCTGTGGAGTGTCTGGGTATGGGAGTAACTCTGCCAGGCTATTTGGGATTTTCTGCTCCACAGGCCAGGTGTGTGGCTAAGCCAAAGCTTTTCAGTCTGAAACTCAAGCCCAGAATTTACCATCCTCCACCAAGTCTGTAAGTTTGTAGTGTTTTGTGTCCCTGCTAATGCAGGGTCCTGATGGTAGAAATATGTAAAGGGTAAAAGATGTAAAAACGTGTCAGACGTGAAACTTGGCTGAGCAAGGTGAGGATGTGGCTGGCCACAACTGCACACTGTGTCTGATGGGTTCAGGAATTGGATGCACAATAAAATCCAGAGGGCAGGACCTTGGCATTGGCTTGGATTAGCCGCAGGGCGAGAGCCAGCAGGTGCTACATGGCCCCTTTTTCACCCACTTATTTAGGCAGCCTTGATCCTTCACCACCCAAAACCTGTCCAGAAACAGATCTTTGCTTTTAAAATTTGCAGGTGTGTGCCCTCCACACGGAAAAGCCTTCAAAGGCTATTCATGTCCTTGGAAATAGAGCTGGGGAGACGTTCATGTCTGGGGGGATTGGGCTAATCCTCATTCGCTGCTGCCAAGGATGCTCAAAATATCCCGTGTCTCCGTGCTCCGGAGAAGCTGCGGAGCAGGAATCGGGGGCGAAGCTCGGCTCCGCCCGCAGGAGATTTGCAGAGTCTGCCGGCAGCCGCTCGCCGCCGTGTCGCTGACGTGGGCTCATAAAAGAGAGAAGTCCCTGCCCACGCCGAGCGGGACCGCAGGGACGGGAGCGCAGCGAGAGGACACCGGGGCCTCTCTGCCATGGCAAAGGCTCCCTGCTTGTGGCTCCGTGCAGGGACCAGGCATGGAGCAGGAGCTGGCCTTGCCCCACAGCCCAAATCCACAGCATCATCTCCGGCAACACAAGGCCTGAGGCGGGAGCATCGCCCTGGATGAGCAGAGATGTGGTGCAAGGGCTTTTCAAATTACATTTTCATGGAAACACAGATATTTTTCTCCTTTTTTAAAGTTCACTAGCTGGAGTTTAATTAGGGTTATTTTAACATCCACAGCCCTCCTGTAGAAGTTTCCCCAGCCAGGAGTAAGTAATTCTCAGTCCACAACACCTTATTCTTCCAGAGGACTGCCACAACAACTAAGGGCCATTTTTTCCTCCCAAATGATGGCACGGAAATGGGTGCCCAGCACACGTGGGTGCCCACTTGCCAATGCTGAGATTTGACTCCTTCTCCCAGAATCAGGGGTTGTGGGTGAGCCTCTGGGGAAATCCCACTGGCAACATCCTGGCTGCCTGCAGTTAACCTGGAATCTTGAAGGTGGGGACTGGGGGGAAAGTCAGAGCATCCTGCATGAGTACTGTTGGTCAAAGCATGGTGCTGATGGGTTTGATCCCTGTATGAGTTACTCAACAGCTGGACTCATGATCCTTGTAGACTCCTTCTGACTCAGAATATTCTGTGAATCTGTGGACAGTCTGCCCAGAATGAAAGCCACAGCTGGAATTGCTGTTGGATGCACTTGAGGGGAACCTGGGGCCCCTCATGTGTTGCGCCCCACATTGTTGCCTGTTCTGGTGTGGATCCAGGTTGGGCACTGAGTGCAGGGGCTGAGCTCAGGGGGGATGTGCAGATGTCTGTGGCTCCACAGGGTTTAACTCTTCCAATCTGCCTCTGCTCTGTGCAGCCTCATTCCCTGTGACCATGGAAGCACCCAGGGCTGGCCTGCAGCCACCCCCTCCCCAGCCTCCATCATGTGCCAGTGGGCTTTATATTTTAAACGCTGATTAGGGCTGACCTCATATTTCAGAGCTTACTTCATAGTCACTAATGAGGGATTAGGAATGTTAAGCTAATTAGCAATCAGCAAACGAGGGCTCAGTCAGTCTTCTCAGCCTGACATGCTGTCAATGAACGAGTTATTTGATGATTATCGTAAACCTGCTCAAACGGGCTGCCTAATTCTGATGGGCAGCAGGGAACCAGGGCAAGCTGCAGCCCAGGTGATGGGAGCTCACAACCCCACACAGCCCTGGCCACTCTCCACAGACTGGAGGGAGGGTGCAGGACACCTGCTTCTGGAGTCAAAGGATTTAATTAAGTAAAGAAATTGGGGTGGGGTTTTTTCCATCTCAGATTTATTTAGTTATGGTCCAGACTTCCCAGCCTCACTGTTTTGGGAGAGGCTTTACCTGATTGGCCACCTGGAAGAAGAAGAAATTTGGCCACCCTTGGATGCTGTTCAGCTCCAAAAATACCTTCAAACCAAATCTTCCCTACTGGGAAGGCTCCTCCCAGGCCAGCCAGAGCAGCCTGGCTTTCGGCTGGGTTTCAACTCCCTGGGTCATTAATTATCCCGTTACTTTGATTTCCTCCTACACCCCACCCTCCATTCCATGAGGGAAGCTGGGCAGCCAGGAGGTGTGGAGGAGGTGTGGTGGGGTGAGGGGTGGGAGGGTAGCAGAGACTTCATCAATATTTCACACTGGAAAGAGGAAAAAAAACCAAACCCACAAATATAAAACCCCAGAGGGTTTGTGGGAAGGAAGCAAAGGGAGAAAAGAATGGGACTAATGGGCTGTCCAGGCGGGATGCAGGGATGCTGGGCACTGACCTTCCTGCTCTTTCTCTGCTCTTTTCAGGGTAGTTGAGACCCAAGGAAGCTCCTCCACACCTGCTGATGACCCGTGTGGACAGGGTGCTCAGCCATGTGCCAAGGACACTCTCTGGCTGTGCTGAGGGGCAGTATTGCATGGAAAGAAGGGATGGGAACCCGTGGCATTGATGCCAGGCCACTGCCACTGCAGAGGGATGGGTCACTGAGAATGAGGGAGCTGCCTCTGCCCTGGGCACAGCTGTCCTTTTTTTTGATTCCACAAAGAGCCATTTTCAGCTCCTGGATATGGGGGTGTGGGTGGTGGCAAAGGCTGGATGGATCTGGGGCAAGGACAGAGCAGGGATGTTCCTATTGCTCCCTGAAACCCATTTTCCTGCCTTTGTGGGGAAAAAAAATAAAGCTTTCTCTTCCTTCTACAGCCATTTTGGACTGAGGTCTCATTCCCCGAGGGGCTTAGTGTTGGCCAGGACATGTGGCTGTGACCTCCTCGGTGCTGGGCTGGATCCATCCTGCCTCGTGTCCGTGCCCTTCCCCATGTGCCACCCCCAGCCTGGCAGACTGAGAGCTAAAAATAAGTGAAACGCAGGGGATAACCGGGTGTCTAAATATATCCCTTCTTTAATTAGCACCAGGCGACTGCCTCGCAGTCACGTCCGTCTGCCCGCTAATCCCGCTGAGCTGCGCCCGCGTCACGGGGCTCCCCTGAGGAGCCTCCCGTGAGCCCGGGCACGGAGCATCCTCGCCGGCTTTGTTCCCGCTGAGCCTGGGGGAGGCTGCCGGGGATGGCCCGGCGTGGGAGGGTGACACCACACAGGGGTTAAGCCAGAGTGAGGAGGGTCAGGGGTGAGGCGGGGGCATCGTCCTGCCGCTGCTGAGGTGTGTCAGGAATGGTGACGCTATGGGCATCCCTCTGGCAATGGGATCCCTCTGGCTGTGGGATGCTCTCCCCATGGCCAGAAAATGCCCTGTAGCACCTGGAGCCCGGTAGCATGGCCCAGCACATTGTGCTGACAAGGGACATCCTCCATGGCACCTCCACACTTTGGAGATACCAACCCAACCCTTGGCAGAGAGAGAAAAAAGCACCATTCCCCCAGCATGGGGCTGGCCCCCGTCAGCTGGTTTGGGGCTCCTGTGGTGTGGCTGCTCCCCTTCCCAGCCACTGCTGGTGGTACAGCGGATTCTCCAGCAGAATTCCAGGGCTGGGGGGGACCCCCGTGCACCCGCAGGTGCTCCCCTGGAAAGCCCAGAGCTGCCAGCAGCAGGCAGGAGCGGGAGCAGGGTTTGGCTGGCGTCCCTGTGCACAGACAGTGATGGATTCCAGACGGCCACGGGTGCACAGGGCTCACCACAGCGTTCTCTCGGCAGCTGGACTGCAGCAGGGTCTGGGCCAAAGGCAACATCCTTCAGAAGGCGGGTGGGGGAGCAGGCTTTAGACAGGTGACGGAAGAACTGGTTGGAAGCCAGCAGGTTTGGGGGCTGCTCAGGGGGAACATGCTTGTCCCCACCACCTGGGAGTCTGAAAGGCCAACTGACCATGCAAGCCAGTGAGTCCCCTGGAAAGGATGTGATTTGGGAGGAAGGTACACAGCTGTGGAGCTGGTTCAGTTTCCCATCCTGAGTGAGGCTGGGATTTATCAGACATGTTCAGAAAACAACCTCTGAACTGAAAATAATGATGATGAACACTTGTGCCTTCAGTGAATCCTGGAGGAGGGATTTCTCTCCCTCAGGAGACAGGTGAAAGGGCTGTGCAGAGTCTGCATCTTGCTCCCAGCAGAAGGTTTCTCTTCCCAGAGTGGCAAGGAAATTCTCCTAGAAATCGTAGACATGCACAAAAATTACACCATAAAGTAGGAAGGAAAAAAAAAAAGCAAAGAGAAACACAAAGAAGGAAAGGAAAAACGCCAACAACCCGCCCTGTGCCCAGGATCAAAGCTAGGAGCCGTTTGGGAGCCCTTGGACAGGAATATTCCCTGGTTCCTCTGGCCAAGCCACTGCTGTGAAAGGCTGCTTTGTTCCTGAGGCCTCAGCCTTGCTTTTCCTGCTGTGGACTTCGCTCCTGCTGGTGGCTGGGCAGGTGGGGCTGGGCAGGTGAGATGGGGCAGATGAGATGGGGCAGGTGAGATGGGGCAGGTGAGATGGGGCAGGTGAGATGGGGCAGGTGAGGCTGGGCAGGTGCTGCGACCAGGGACCCGCTGGCTCTGGCACTGCAGCAGCACTTTGATGGGGACAGAGGTGCAGGATGAGCTGCTCCTCTTCCCACCTGACACTGAGGGCAGGTATAAAATACCCAGAGCTATTTATTCCATGAATGATGTGCATCCAAGTGCCCCTACACTCCTCCTCATCCCCTCTTCCACCCTGAATCCTGCATTCTCCTCAGGTCTTCACAGACTTTAGGCCAAAGTAACACTTGCCTTTTATTTTTTCAGTTTCTCTCTCTTTTTTTTTTAATAACCTTTGTTGTCCTGGCTTGGTGTTGAGCTGCACCATTACATGACACTGGAATTTCCCTTTCACAGCTCCTTCTGGGTTATGGGGCCTCACCACCTGTCTGCAGTGCTGGGACAGTCGGGTTTGGCCAAAATTCCCCTTGTCGGAAGTAAGGAGAAGCAAGGTCCCACAGCCTCTAGGTCTCCAGACTCCTACATCCCCAAAGGCCACATCTCAAGTGCAGGAAGGACTCTGAGGCTGACTAAGCCCCTTTAACTCTGAGGTGTCTCACATCAGGTCAGCCTCAGTCCTCTCCAGGTGCCGGACGTGGTCACATTGCTGGTTTCTGTGGGTCTAACCTGGGGCAGGAAGGGCGGCTCTGGCCGGAGCCCAGCCCGGAAAGCTCGGCCGGGCCCTTGCTCAGCCTGGCACTGTGGTGGGGAAAGCTGCCCGGAACAGACCAGCCCTGTGCAAAAATGGGAACTTGTGTTGCTGATGAAAAGTGCTTTCTTTGGGTAGGATGTTTGTGTTTCCTTTGGCAGAGCGGCCGCGGGAGCGTGCACAGCACCTGCCCAGGGCGGCTGGCTCTGCTCCCCCTGCACCCATCCCGCCCCTTCCCTTGAAAGTGTGAGCAAAGGGAAAGTTTGGGAAATGCTCCAGCCACAGTTCTGCTTGAGGCAGGCTTGTGACTGCTGAGTGCCTCTCCTGGACACAGACTGGTGGCAGCAGACAGGAAAGCCAGGATCTTGCCCAGGAGCCCACGCAGGAGCACAGGGAAAGGTTTTTGGGATGGAGGAGCACATCCTGGCCCCTGCCCTCCTGGCATCCTGGTCTGCCTGAAGATGCTCCACCATGGGACATGCCTTTGGTTGCCCCTGAAGCCTTGTGACTGCTCATCCTCCTCTTCCTGCTCCTTATCCCTCTTCTGGGAACCAGACCCTGAGTTGCTCTAGTTTGCATCAGGAGTGGGAGGCTGAGCCAGTTGGATGTGAGGAGCTGCCTCCTCCTGCTCCAAGGGAGAGGTCAAGACTTTGCCCCTTGTCCAGGGGAGATGGTTGGGTCTGGTGGGGTCAGGAAGGGAAGGGCTCTGGGGAGACGGCTGTGCACAGGAGAGCTGGAACCTGTAGTGGGTTTTGCCCTGTGACTGGGCAGAGGTGACCAAGGTGTTTCCCAGGAGCCACCATCAAGGATGGGTTTGGAGGCAGAAGAGTGGGCAGCAACCCAGACTGGTGTTTTGCAGGCTTTTCCTCTTCCTCCACCACACCTTCTGCCCAGGGAGCACAGAGACATCATGCAGAGGGTGCCCCAGCATTTCCTCCTCCACCCATCACTTCTCTACAAAGCCAACTAGATCTCGGCGAGAAAGATTTGCCATCAGAAAGAATAAATTTGATGAAAATAGCAGTCAAGAGAAAATTTGGAGAAAATAGTAGCCAGGAAAGTGGATTATGTTGGTCAGAGTGAAGCCTCTATCCTTCCAACCCTGCTGGGTTCATGGATAACATTGATATAGAAAGGTTAATGCTGGTGTGGGACTGTGGCAGATCAACAAAAATTGGTGTGGGATGGTTTTTTCCCCCTTGAAAATATTTTCCAGAGTCAAATTTTGTACATTACCATTTTGTTCCTATTTGGATGAAGCATGACAAGCAAGATGATGAGATTTCCCATGAAATGGGGATTCTGGGTCTCTGGCCAACCCTAATCCACCAGTTCACTTGAAAGCTGCCGACTGCTGCTCCAAGCTTGGACTTGATGCTCCAAGGAGGGAAATGCTGCATCTCACGTCTCACGGGGAGGAATTGTGGCCCATGACCAGGGTGAAAACTCCCCATTCCTTGTGTCTCCCTGGGCTCAGCCAGGTTGTGCATCCTTGGGAGGGGTGCTGTCCCCAGGGGATTCAGGCAGCTCCCTCTATCGTGAGTACCTTTGCATTCACCCTGACCCCAAACCCAGTGGGACTGGTGTGAGAAGCAGCTGCCCCAACTGCAATTCCAGGCTCAAGTGCTTCCTTCATGGCAGAGGTGCCTGGTGGATCCCATGTTCCAGCTGTGCATGT
This sequence comes from Cyanoderma ruficeps, assembly GCA_008694505.1. Lineage (NCBI taxonomy): Eukaryota > Metazoa > Chordata > Aves > Passeriformes > Timaliidae > Cyanoderma > Cyanoderma ruficeps. The sequence goes on from VZDJ01001247.1 coordinate 17,235,404, forward strand.
TGGAGTGGGACGGAGGGGACCACCAACCATATCCTTCATGGATTTTGGGCTGCTCAAGGTGCTGTGCAGCACACTCACCACCCTGCCCTTTATTTATGACTGTGGTACTCAGAGCTATGGCTGTGGTTGTGTTGCTCCTGCTGCCAAGCAACACAGTGTCTATTAAACTAAACTATTAGACTAAAATAAGTCTGTTTTGAGAGATGAAACCAAGGAGGAAAAGTGGAGCAGCTTGGTTGCTGCAACAAGCCCCGCATTTCAAACCAAGCCCTGATCCCTTACATCAAGGCATTTTGGCTGGGGGAGGTGTTTCGGATTTTCCTGACAGTTTTTTTCCCATGGGCAAGATCCTCACATGAATCTCCCACTACAGTGGGTTCCTGCATGGGCAGGGAAGGGTAATCCCATGAAAACAGCCTGGGGACTTCTGTCCATCCACCCTGCATCTCTGCCCTATGGTGTCACACCTGGGGTTGCTGGGCCACTGTCTGCCCCTGGGAAGGGTCTTGTGTGTGAATTGGGGGGGGCCCAGGGGACTTGCAGGAAGCTCCGTGGAAATGCTGAGGATGGAAAAATCCCCGGGATCTGCCCTTTCTCTGAGAAGACATCTGAGCTGGGAGGTGTTTTTCTTTCCATCCAGTCAGCACGGCCGCTTGGAAATTTCCTACGCGGGCTCTGGCTGTGATGTTTTCATAACACAGCCAACAGTCTGGCAAAGCCCTGAAAAACTATTCGCCAATTAGTGACTTACATCTTTCCTGCAATTCTACCTCATTAGCCCTTATTAAAAAGAAATAAATTAAATAATCATAAGAAAGAGCCAGGCCCCTGGAGCACCTTGCAGAGGCCTCTCAGTTTCTTGCTGATGTTTCCCCATTGCTCTCCTCTCGCCTGGGGGTGCCAATGCAGTGAACACTGGCCCACAGAGCCTGTAGCTCATCCATTGGGTACCACGTGGCTGCTGCTGTTCCAGGTGATGTTTCTAAGGGGCTGCATCCCTCCAGTGCTGTGGCCAGGACAGCAGGGAGCACCCCAAGGTGCTGCAAGGTGGGGCGAGCTCCTTGCTGGGTGTAATGACAGATATCCTAGTGAGCCTTCAGGGTCCATTTGGGTGCTCCTAGCTCCCCTGCACCACGATCAGAGACTTTTCTTCCCAATTGGGTGCTCCCTGCCTGCTGGTGGAGAAGCCTCTGGTGCAGGTGATGGAGGGAATGCTGACTCAGCAGCTGAAAAGACTTACTCGGCCCTGCAAAAAATGCTGATGCAGCATTTTTTTAAAAAGTGTTTGACTCAGGAGGTTGGAAAAATGCTGCTCATTAGTCTGCAAAAAGGTCGACTCATGGGGCTGTGAAAACACTGAGCCAGGCACAGCCACAGCCCCTGCCCCTGCCCTAAATTTCTGAGGATGCTAGGGTGGCATCTCATCTGAATGCCAAGTTTAAGGGCCAAAACATCCCCCAAATTTACCCTCCTGCCATCACTTGTGTTTGTAATGAAAGAGGATTAGCAACACCACTCCCAAACTCACTGATTTTTCAGTGGTTCCAATGGCTGGTGCTCATGAAGAAATTGGGAAAACAAACAGTAATTTCTTAAACTCCTACAAATTCTAGGTGAGCGGAGGCAGCTGAGCTGTCTTTCCTACATCTGCTCAAGTGGTGCATCCCCTCCTCTCCCCCCAGCACCAACAGAGGCATCATCAAACGTGGTTTTCCCTGATGGCAGAGGAAGCAGTGAGCCATGCAGGAACACTTCTGATGGCTCCTGCTCCTTCGGAAGACGCTGTGAAAGGAACGCAGGGAAGGCTCCATTAAGGAACGTGCGTGTGCTACGTGTATGCCTCCCTCCTCCCAGCCCCAGGAGGGGCTTTCTCTCCAGCCTAGAGGAAATCAGACCTCTGCAAGTCATTTTTTTTTTTTTAAAGCTTCTGTTAAAGATGATGCCCATGGCCTCGGCTGGGAGACAGACACAGCTAGACCACGGCAGCCCGACCACGCTGCAGTTCGGAATTTATTAGAAACAGCTGTCAGTACATCTTTCTAAAACATTACATGTCAATGTGCTTTATTGCAATTTTTTTTTATTGCATTTTTTTTTGATCTAGAGCAAGTAGGCCCAGGATGCTTAGTGTCTGGGATTTAAAAGCCCAACCATCTAGTAAAAGAAAGTACAGCAAAATTGTAACACACCCGGTGACAAGTACAGTGTTGCATTACTGAGCTAGAAACTACAGGATGACTTGTCAGAAAACACTAACATACACTTGGTTTCCTTATGAAGCAGTTTGTTTCTTTTCTTTAAAAGTTAAACTACATGAATTCCTTTTTTTTTTTCTTTTCTTCCCCCCACCCCCCTCCCCGACTACACCATAAACGACAGAAGAACAGATTTTACACAAATAACAAACAAGAGTACCAAAGTTACATGCTGGAATTCATCTGGAAAACAAAATAATTCAATAGCTTCTGGAGAAGCAGGTTCTTAACAGATGCAGTTTCCCTTAAAGAAAATAGAAGTCAAAGAAAAGCAGAAACATTGATGCAAAGGTTGTACAAAGGAGTGTGCTGTTATTTCAGCCCTCGACACAAGATCAAACACCCACTCATGCTTTACATTGAACCACACCTTGAACAAAGAGTCCACTCACAAAGGGACACGCACCAACACCACCCATTGCACATCAGCTCTGGACAGGGGACACTGAGGGGCCACTGGAACGTGCAAACAATCACTGCGTCTCACAGGAGAGCAAGAGGGGTTTCTTTTGCTAAGCCTTTGCTTGGGACACGGTTGAATGCTTTGCCCCAGAGTAAATAAGACCCCAAAATCAACTCTGTTTACAAATATAGTAGCAACCCCCCTGAAGGAAATCCAGAGTTCAGCATTTCAGAAGCACATATGCAAGATGAACACAATAAACTCCTTTCCGTTTGACAAAAAACCAACCCAATTCTGCCTAAACACGTGGCAGAATGTGCTAACGGTGAGTTTTGTTTTATTTTTAAGGGGCAGTGCCACTTACAGCTAATGCATATAAATGTGTACGTGAATATATTTTACATATATCTATATACATACAGTACATATACACACACACGCACGCGCACACACACACACATGGATGATGCAGACCATTACAATCCCATGGTGCAATAAACAGCCAGATATACAAAATTAACAGGTTTTCATCAAACAGATCTTTGCTGGATGTAGAAGTCACTCACGAAAACAAAACAGATCCAAACCCCAACCCAGCTGACTGAACTGTGAGCCCACCCCCTGCAGCAACAGAGACCCGGGGGCAGCTCGGGGGCAGCCCCAGCATCCTACAACCCCCTGCTGGGAGGTGACAGTCACCCTTAGAGACCTTTTCTTTTGTCTTTGGATGCAGTAACTTTCTCCAAACCATCTCGAGCCTCTTGCTACAAGCACTTGGAAAGTGCATGGGAACGGCTGGATACAGGGGGAAATGTCCCTCCCCTCATTTGCCAATGCTGATCTCACAGAAGCAATCCCAAGGGAAGGTGGTGGAGGGGGGCATCAAATTAAAGCTGTTTTCTCTAATACAGGTTGATCAACAGAGCGAGTTTTTTTCTATCAAAAAGGGCCCGTCTCACTTTTTTTTCCTTGCCTCTGAAGCTCGTATTACATTTTTTCAAGGCAAACTCTAGAACAAATGGCTAGTCTAGTTATAAAATATGGTGGGTCTATGCCAATAGCAATTTTAAAAAAAATGCAAATTCTGTATTATTTGTATAGAGCCAGCCCCAAAGACCAGCGCTTCAAGCACTATCATCTAAACAGTTAACAAGCTAAAGCTCCCAATATGCCCCTTTGAACAAACAGGAAGGAACTGAAAAGATTTCAAGAGAGATTTTTTTGGTTTTTTTCCCCCCCTCCCCATTCGGTGGAAAGTATTTCTGCCCACAGAATGCAAGATTCACAAAAATGTTGGCCAAACTTCACGTAACCCCATCCAAAGCTGCAGCTCACGCAGAGCTGAACTGGCCCAGCCTCCTGAGGAACAGGCCAGCGCTTCTTTGGGCTGGTCCTTCCCTTCTCCCGGCTGCTCGCGTGCCAAGGGAAACAAGGGGATCAGCAGTGCAAGTTCCCTTCCCATACAGAAAGGGCAGCAGCTCCTCAAGGACTTGTATCAGTTCCCTAACCTTCTCCTGCATGTGCATTTAAGGAGAGCAAAACTGGTTATTCCAAAGGGAAGGGTCTGCTCTGGCATCTCCTCTTATTTTGTGGTTCCAGGCAGAGGTTTCTGCTTCATGGTCTGTCTCCTGCTTCATCAAACTACAACCAGAGGGATGCTTTAGAGTGCTGATCCTTCCTCTCCACTAAAGCTGCTTGCTTTGAATGCTGAATTTGAGCAAGCCTGACCCCCTCCCCCCACAGCATTTTTGTTCTTCGGGAATGTTATTTTGATTTTGCTATTGCTAAAGCAGAGGTTGCAAATCAGCTATAAGGAAACTACACATAAGGAAACTCGATTTTAAACATGGTCTAAACAAAACAACCCTCAACCCATCATAGTGCTTTGTAAAACTGCATTTTGAACCTGTCTGTCTCTTACCTCTCCTGATCCACAAGCAGTACCTGTTTCATGTCTGCACAATGCAGCAAGCATACAAGACTCACTAACATTTCAGATTTTTATTCCCTGTTAGTGTAACAAAAAATAAAAAATAAACAGACATTCAAAAACAGAAACGAGATTGTTCAAGTACCAAATAAGGGGCTTTTCCAAACTTAAAGTGTGACACTCCTATAGCAATTCTGCTGTTTTAAACAGCCACAGCGTTCAGTTACAGACATGGTGCCACCTAAGCCTGCAGAGAGCCCAGGATTTGGGGCAACCAAGACCCTCATTCTTCTCCTGTCCTCCCCAAAACAGCACTAAGTGTCAGCCTTCATTTCCACAGTCCCATCACAGTTGCCTGGCTTTGCGAGGGAAAAATAATTTTTCCCCTGCTATGACTAGAATTCAGCTGTGAATAAATGCAAGTTTTTTTCCTGGGAATGGCTTTTGGTTTGTGGAAGTCTTGCTAACACCAGTGTCAGCGAGAAAAGAATCAGGCCCATCAGATTAAATGGAAAACTTCTTGAACATCTGCCACCTCAAGAGAGATGAATGTGGAAAGAGCATTTTATTTTTGGCATAAGACAAAGGGCTGTACTGGATATAACTCTAGATTGCAACTACCAACGGTGCAAAGCAGCAACTCACTTCACTGCTCATGAGAATGAAATAAAAGCCCAAAGACAACCCCCAAAACTAGAGCACTCCAGTATCAGAAGGTGGACAATTGCACATTACTGCTTCACACACTAGTGAAGCATCTGTTGGGACATGCCTCTGTTCTAGGTTGGTTTTTCCCATGCTCAGATGACTTGTAATCAACACACAAAGTAGTGGCAAAAGATTTATGACTTAGTAACTTCAAAAACATGGCACTCGTGGCTGACACAATGGGGCCAATGGCAACTGTGGAAGCAGGCCTGATTTCCATCCATACCAATACAAAATACTGAATCACCCCTAATTCCCTGCAAATATACTTCAAAACAGATTAGAAGAAACTGTGCATATTCGAGTTTCAGCATCCCCTCCCCCCCTCCCTCATTTAACACTGTGCAAAAGTTATTTATTTAACTCTACATATATATTTAATACAATATGGGTCAGTGAGATCAATGCTCCTCGAACTGCAGCCTGGCACCAGATGGCTGCTACGACAGTGAGGCTACTTCCCCCTTTCCTCCTGATGTTCTGACTCTCAAAATTAAAACCTTCTCACATCTTACTGTTTTAAAAGAACTTGAGTTTCTTTGTTTTGCCTCTGTGTTCACATTTCCTGTATTTGTTTCAGGCTTAACAGCTGCTTTTCATCCTGGGGTGTAATCCTGCACCTCACAGGCCCATTTCTGATTTCTCAGTCATGCAAGTGTAGAACAGCTCCTGGAAGCCGTGGGTTTTCTCACAGGTCTAATGCTACTCAGCAAACAGAATTTGGCCAAACACAGTGAGAGGAGCAGGACCAAGCCCTTGCCCCATAGATCACACCAGCTACATGTGTCAGTTGATTTTATACCAATTTTCATTTGCTCTGTGAGTGCAAAACAGTTGCAAAAGGAATTTGTGCAATGGAACATGCGAGTCAACGGGGAACCATGGCAGCAGCTGGGACTTCAGGTGCCTAAACCAAACACAGACAGAGACAGTGGCAAAACAGCCTCAGGAGACTGCTCAGAATAATGGAGCCAGTACAAGGAATGCAGGCTTCGTCTGCCCCCAGCCCTGCTCTGCAAGTTTGGGTAAAACAGAACTTCAAAGAACGCTTCAGGATGGCTTATTGGCTCTGGGTCCATCATTCACAGCAAATACATCACCTGTGATCAGCAAAAAGAGCTCGGGGAGCAAAGGGCCAAGAGTCCCAACTCAGTCACACCACGATAAAGCCAAGCTACCTTCACAGATGCTAATGGAATTACACTGTATTTACCTTGGCACAGCCAGGGATGGAGCCTGGACCAAGACCTCACAGGATCAATCAGGCTGCACTACAGGGAGACTTCAGCCCTGCTCTGCTGTCCTGCTGCTGTCAGGACTGTGGGGGTGTGCCAGGATTCATGAGCCTGGAAGTAGATCTGTGTCTGTTTAAAACAAAACTGAACCCTACCTGAAATTGGGGCAGATGTGAAACACTTTGGCCAGGTTACCTCTGTCACAAAAGCAGGGATCAGAAATATGGGCCTCATCAGCCCCAAATGTTAACTCTGTCAGTAAGAGAGTGCAGACAGATCACAAGGGCAGGGAAAAATCAGACACTCCTCTCACACAGGTTTTTCTACAGGCATGAGTCACCAGGCTATCATTTGTGCCTTTGAACTGATTTCCTTCACTGAACATTTGGTCTCAGCCCAGCATCAAGGGAATGCTAGATGCCTGAGAGGTGTGAGAATGGCAACTGTACAGCTACCAGATTAGAACAGCAAATTAGCCAAGAAAAAGTTCCATGTCCACAGACCACTGAGGAAACCATTCAAGATTTCCACTAACAGCTAAGGCTACGTCTCATTTTTCCTTCTTTTTTCCTGGGGAAGTAGAAGGGACACACAAACAGATGTGGTTCGTTTTGACAGAGCAGCTTATGTGAATTTTATTCTTCTCTTATACAGTTCTGAGGTTTGGCTGAGCTTTGTAGAGTATCATTTAAATGAGAAAAGTGGCAACTACAGAACTCCTTGCCTGAAGATTGCACTCTGGCCAATTAGGAAGTGTCTGGGATGCGTCAGGGTCATTAGTGCAAAATAAAAAATGTCATGGCATGCCAGGCAACCAGACTACCCTTCCTGCAATGGCTGTCAGTGCTCCAGCCTTGTCACTTCCCTACTTGTGAATTCAAGACATTCAGTGAAATAATACTTCTAGTGTAAACAATATACATCAACGAGCCTGGCACTACTGCCCAGGCATTACAGAAAATAGCCATTTGAACAGGAAATCAGCCCCAGGGTCAGAAACAGGTCTCCAGCATTCTCAGACCTGCATGACTGTCTGCTTCCTGTCCTGCACAATGGGTGCATTGCAAGGGAAACGCTTCCAGTAATGGGAACAAAAGTAACTTTCAAGGTTGCACATTGAACAATTGCTTTGCCATTTGTGCTTTGATGCCAAGTGGTTCAGTTTGCCAAACTGAGCTCTTTTTCATTTTAGAAGCTTAAGGAATGGAAATAAGCTGCTTTGTACACTTTCCAGGGAGGGGATTTATTTGATGATTGCTGTAGTTGATGAAGCCCAGGACTACCCACTCCAGTATTTGACAGCAGCCCTTGCCAAAGGATGGTAGCAGACATCTAGTAACTGAGGAGTATGGCTCTCATCCCTTCCTGTGTTTTGCATCATGTCTAAAATAACTACAAGAGAATTTAGATTATACCAGAGTAAAATCTTGCTTGGCTGCAGTGGTGTGAGAGTTCAGAACCCAGCTTGCAAAGAACAAACCAGAGGAGATCTAGGATTAGCATGCTCACTTCTTACAACTGGAAGTAACTATACCCCGCCAAAGAACTGGGTACAATAAGCCATCCAGGAGCATTTGATTACACCGACCTTTTCTGTACCAAAATCAAGAGTCTGTCACTGTTCAGCAAGAGACCTGCAGCAGGTCAGTGCAAGCTTCATTCTGGTTTACATTCTGAAGCACAGTATCATTAAAACTCTGAAAACAGAATCCCAAGCTGAGGAACAGGAGAGAGAGGGGGTGAAGAAGGAGGAGAGTGAGCAATTACATCAGATCAGACAAATTTAGTGTTTTGAAGCCACACAATGTTTAGCTTTTCCTTTTTATTTGTTTCAAGTTTTGGTGCAGAAAGTATGTGCGGATGCTAATGCAACCTCCCCTGTAAGTGCTCGATCTAGCAACGAACAAAGTTTTGGCTTGTTCAGTTTGGTTATGTTTCCTTTAAGCGAAGATCTGCAGTGCCATTGAAACCAAAACTTTGTTACTGTTGGCAAAAAAATAAAGCAACTTTCCTTTTACAAGCATTTTCCCATTTAAATAAAAACCTGAAGCTTTCCCATAATTCCTTTGGTCTTCTCTCACCAAATTGCATGCTACCTCAAGACAAGCCCTCTTTTGGAAGTCCGGCTGAATCGCAGTGAAGCTGCTAAAATTAGCAGAGAAGAATTGCTGTGGCAGAGTTTCCCCCTAGTTTGTTGGGAGTTTAAGACTGAAAGACATTACGAGTGCCTCAGGTAGAGGCTTCAAATTGCGTCTACTAGAACAAGAGAAAACAAAATCCAATCAGAAGTTCCGCTGAAGGTGCCTGGCAAAAAATCATCTCCATAAAATGATGCTCTGCTTCCAGTATTTTCATATGCGTTGCGTTGAGTTTATTCCCCTCATAAGGAAACAAAAGTATTGGTGTAAAAGCACAGCTGAGCTTTTAAGGTAGCACCAGGACACCTACACCCAAGTTGTCGTCTTGTTGCTGCTAGGCCTCTTTTTGATTCACATTCACAGAATCACTTCTTGTGCAAAACAAGCAGTCTAAGGAGAAAGAATGCCCTCCGAGTTCTAATAAAAATCGTAGAAAAGAATCCAAGATAAGCCAACGCTTTCCTCCTCCCCAAAATTTACCTGCAGAGAGAGGGGGGCATCTGTGCGTAGACAGGATAGGCAAGCCTGACATTTAGGGAATCATTGTGTTGGACAAGGGATGTCTGCTGGTAATGAAGAACCAAATCCTTAAGTGTGCTGTACAGGTTGTACGGTTCTGCAAACCCATAACCTCTTGGAGTGCTGTAGATCACACAGTGTTTCACCTCTCCATCAGCACTGCAATGAAAGGAAAGAGGAGAGTTTAACATAAAAGGACAAACCTAAAGTGACAGTCTATTAACAATTAACTAATGCAGCAACTCCGCCAGTCACTGGATTACATAATGGAGGACCCAGCAGATGCAAGTGGAGGAGATTAATACAGTCTGTGAAGAAAGAGTGCTTCAGGGCATACCATTAAACACTCTTTCATAACAATCCACATAAGAGGGCTCTTCCATCCCAGCAGTACAATTCCCTACTGCATTGTTCTCCAAATGGTCCTTGGGAAAAAAGTCAAGAACTGAACCAAGACGATAAGCACCCGAAGTCAGCAATGACTTTGTGCTCAACTCACCTAGAAACCTTTCCACTAAGCAAAGAAACAAAACTCCACAAATTATCAGGACCTACAAAGTATTCCATGAAACAGTGTTATCCTCCCATGTGCATTTTTTAATGTTAAGCATGGGACAGGTTCAAGCTGATTCATTATCTGAAGCCATAGCGACTGAGTCTCTAACTTGGCAAAGCAGCTACTGGAGCACAGCAATTCCAAAGCTGCTAGAAAAACTTATCTGCCAGAAAGATCAGGTATTATGTAATCCCTGTACTGGAGCCTGTTAAAATCCCAGTCACATGTAGGAACAGGTTACTTTGTGCCACCCCTTTGCAAGCCTGTAGCATGATCCCAACCAACAAAAGCATCTGATGAACCCAACACTTGAGTGAGTGCAATGAACAAAACATTGAACACAGCAGATACTACAGTCTTCAGTTACCTTGAGATGCTAAACCATCATATATTTATTTCTCGGATTTGTGCTCAGAAGCAATTAACCTCATGTGAAATAAATCAGTGAAAGCCATTTTGGACTCCAGGACAAGCTTGAAGGATTTTTAGGTAATGGACTTGGAGTATTTCTGACCTTCATTACACCAGCATAAAATGAAGTGAAATACAAGAAATCAATGCAAGCCTGTGTGAATGTCATCAAAACTATTGCTCACAAATAATCCTCTGAAGCATCACCATTACCTTACACATACAAGAAAAAGATCTAGAATTGGGCACGTCTGAAAATGAGAATGAAGGATGCCACACCTTTACAGCCCTGCTTCATTTCTTCCCATGTGTCCCTTATCAGGGAAGAATACGGGAGAATAAGGCCCTAACTTAGGCCCTAACTACAGAGCTTGAAGCTGGGATACTTCAGAATTTTATACTAACTACTGTGGGAACTGCAGAGGCTGCAGGACTACAGTTATTGCACATTCAAAGCACATTTTTGTTACAAAGCTTTTACCATGCCGGTCTTCCTGCAAACATGCAACACATTCCAATGGGTAGGCCTAAGCTAGGCCTGGCTTTTGTTCTCCCAAATAAAGAGCTTTGGTAGAGATTTATGAATTGAGTAGCTAGAACAAAAAGGAAAACAGACTTACACCACAGAGCAAGCATAACATCCTTTCTTGCTACTCTCGCGAATTAAAAATGCTCCGTCAGGTTTCCCACAGAGCAAGTCTTCCGCTTGGATACGGTTGAGATCCCCAACAAACCAAGTTTTCTCATCATGATGTGGCAGGTTTTCATCTTCTTCATTCACAAAGTATGTGCTGAGAGGATAGATTTGTTAACCAGTGATCAGTAAAGGAGTTAATAAGCAGAGTTACTTTCACAGAAATCATACAAAGAAATACCAGAATTGCCCAAATTGGGAGGTCAGGCTCCTAATGAACATATATTAAAGGCTTCAACTTAGATCTTAATTTTAATCCTAGATGTTTCAGCAGAGTTGCTGCCTCACGTGACATCACACGACTCCAGTCCTTTATTGAGAAACTGGTGGTTTTTGTTACCAACCCCACAAGAGAAAACACTTACTAATGGAACACTTCTCAATAAAATCATATGTATAGTGACACTTACTCATCAATATTTTCGTTTTTGATCCCAAGCCAGTCATTTATTCGCTTCTGTCTCACCCCCTTGTGATTGAGCCATCTGCCAGAAGAAGAGAACATTAATACATTACTTCAGAGCACGTGTATGGGTTTTCTTAGTGAGCAAGCTGAAGCTCAGACAAGAGAAATAGTCTGTGTCCAGCCCAGGGACATTAGGAGCTGGATAACAGTGGTGGTGAAATCAAGTGTGGATATAAGCAACATCTGAGATGCCTAACAAAAAAAATGCCACTACCATCTGTTGTATTAGCAACCACAGGTCTTGTTTATAACCAATTTTTCTTACATTCTTTATCTACAGGAGTTGCAGAATGTGCACCTAGTTGTGGCTGGCTCTTTAAATAATGAAGTAATGAAGAGGTCAACTAGCTCTCACACATGCCCTGCCAGACTGTAGCACCTTAACACCAACAGAACTCTGGTTATGAAAAGAAAACTAAACTCTCATTATCCTGATGGAAACAGCCATTAATCAGATTCATCAGAGACACTATTCTGAGGTATGCGTCAGGCTTACTTACACAAGATACTGATCTCTGATTTTGCGGAGCTGAATTAGGTCAGGCTTGATGCTGTTCATTTTCTTATCAGTCTCCCTGTTGTCCAGAGCTTGTTTCTTCAAGTCTTGTTCCAGCCGCATTTTACTGTCATGGATCTCACCCAGGCGTGATTTTAATTTTTCATAGTTCATCATTATCCTGCAAATGAGTATGAGAGAAGAGGTCAAACCAGCCCAGAAGGACTGAACCTACTGGCAGCACTTACAGAAGAGTATCACAGAAATACCATAACAGCAACTCCTCCCTTTGACCACCTCACCCTTACATGAAAATTACTGTATGAGTGACAGGAAAGACCTCCTGCCAGAGGGCCTGCAACTTTCAGTTTACCTTAATATATTTCCTTCTGGCAGAGATGCAGGAAGAAATTCTCTGTAGGAAGGTAAGCTAGAACAGATTCCTCCTTCACTGTCAGATTCAGGTTTTGTTATATCAATTATGTGAGCCCACCACAGGTATCAGCAACAGCAAGATTTCAAATGCAAACTTCAATTACTATCAAGAGCTACCAGGAAGTAATGCTGCCTGTCTCTTCATTCGAGATTAGTTTGCAGGTTTTGTGTCACTCAGTAAAATTACATCTTTTGCTTGTTAATTGTCTTTACTCAGAATGAAGCACCCCAAATGCATTATGAGATTGTTGCAGGTAACTGTTTCTGGTCCACAAACATCCTTAAGGTGGTTCATAAAGCACTGTGTCAAGTGAGGCATTATACCTGGCCTTTCTTCAAAGGCCCAGATCCAGCTTTTTCTGCTAATACCTTCTTGGAAGGGCAGTTTCAAACAATGCACTCACTGAATTTGTTAGATTACAGCTACTAAACATTGATCTTTGAAAGCAACTGAAAACGACCATGGACAATGAGATTTACCAGATTTACGTACATTTCACAGTTTGCAAGTACAGAGTTCTCTGAATTATATTCTGAGAAAATCCAAATAGAAATGGGATAAGCAAATTTAATCATTATTTCCTGTTCTTTCCTGGTCCTCATCACAGTATTTTGATTTACTGAAGTTAAGAAAGGATAATCCAGAGATTTCCCAGCAATTCCTTGAGAGAAGAGAGCTTTACTGAAGGCTGAGATACCCTGAGGGAAGGTCTCAGAAAACAGTGAGATTACAAAGTGGTTTATATGATGCTGTCATGGCAGTGTCAGTGTGGACATCACTTTTTCCCAGGTGAGCAAACACAACCTGAGAGCTCACCGTTCAATTTCTTTGTCGTTGCCCTCCCTGCGGAATCGCTCGATGTATTCTTTGCTGTATCGCTCTTGTGAGTGGCACTGCTCCTCAAATATCTTAATTGTTTCATTAAATGCTTCGATTGCAGTTCTCTTCATCTGAATTTCCTATGTAAGGAAAGAGTCCTTCATCATTTGCTCACAATACAGACGACAATGCAAGGCTTGATTATGTTCCCTAAACTGACTGAGAAGATGATCTTTTTTTCCCCCCCACTAAGTTAAAATAGGATTAATCAGCTTTAAATTCAGTCAAATGTCTGAGCAGGGTCAGGAAAGAACTGGGCAGACTTACTCCCTGTAAGTCTACCCTCCTCCCCTACATGATTCTTTCTATTAGGCTCTGAACCCCTCAAACATTTTAGTCATATTTTCCATCTTAGTTTGCAGGAAGACTGCCAGCAAACCTCCTCCCCATATATGAGCTATCTTATTTTACAAGAAACAGTCCAAATACCGCATTCACACTTCCTTAATGCATAATATCTGGTAACTGACTTGCATGTGATTTCACAAAAACCTGGACAAACCCCTCTACAACTCTCACTGCAGCATGTGGCAGCTGGAAATACTCAGCAGCCAAGAAGGAGCCTGCAATGTAAAGCTTGTAAGTGTTGGCCTTCTCCACAGCTTTACCTTATACTAAAAATTTCAGCTCCTCTTTCTTCCTTCCCCCATGCCATACCTCTAGGACTATCAGTAACAAGCAATATTCAGTGTTCCCATCAAATATGAAACTTCCTCGCTCTATTCCACAATTTACTAAGATTTTTCCTTATATTACCTTTATTAGCCTTAACAGGTTAAAATAATTTTCTTTGCTTTTTAAACAACAAAACACATTCTACAAAGAGCCAAAGCAGCACCAACCTGAGATGTCCTGGTGTATTCTTCATACAATTTGTCATACTCTTTGCTCTTTTCCTGATACTGAGCATGGTATTCTTGAAGCTTTTTACCTACTGCATCTATATTATCTTCTTTCACCAACTGATCCTGCACATACAAAGAGCTATTAAGTCTTCAAGCAAAGCAGCTTTTCCTTAAGAGAATTCATTTGTCCACTTATGCACATTTGCATTTTACAGATATTAGCATCATGATTTACAATCCAGTTTCTAGAGAGCACTGTGTCTAAATCTGCCTTCCTCTGCGCAACATGTTCCCCAGTTTACACACACAAGGAACTGGAACTATGGGACACCAAGAGCCGTGCCAAAACACTGAACTCCCAAAAACACACCACACCTTACTTTCAGGATTGCTATCCCCAGTTCAAGAAAGAAAGAAGCAAGAAATTGCTTAGAATCTCCTGTTAAAGATCAGAGTTGGTTGGGGTTTTTTTTTTTAATTATTTTTTTTATTTTCTGAAAAGCTCTACATTTCTCTTTTCTTAATGCAAAAATGTGTTTTGGGCTACTGAATAAAAATTTAAAAAAATGTTCCTGAAAAATTTAGATGGCTATGCAGACTGAGCAGCTGCACAGCTCACACGGGTAGCACTGGCTAGAACAGCACTCAGTGGGTTCACAAGGCTCCAAGGAGAAATTAAAAAGTTTCTCAGAGATTCAACTCTGCTGCCTGTCAGAGTTTCAGTTCTCTGTTGGTCTCAGACGGAAATGGAAATCTGATAAAATGTAGCAGCTTAGATGGTTAGACAATTTGGAAGACGCAAGAGAGGCCAAATGTGAAAATTCAC